>JAQFWX010000100.1:0-128046 GCA_027605045.1 Phallus indusiatus | reverse complement strand
AATCAAATCGCACCGTGGGTGATGTTGAGCCTCACCACGACGCACAGACATCTTCGACTCGAATTTGATTCTGGACCTCTGACCTTTCTTCCGCATCTACATCACAGTGCAGGATAAACATACCCTGAATTTGATCTTGAGAGCTAATCGTAACAAGGTAAAGAAACGTATGTAATGTGGAAAAACTGTTACCCTTTATTGTCAGATCACCAGTACCTTCTCCAGAACAGACAATTAACGAGCGTGCCACTCCTATCTGTCGCTCATTGCCGAGTTCGATTCTTATAAATAGCTCGATTTCCCGACAATTTGCAACTTTAAATTATGGGTGATCTATCATCTGCTCGTCTCTCTACTTCTTTGTATGTACCGTGGCGACATTGTCTTTACGGAAGTATCCACCACCTCTTTTTCTAGTTACCCGATGAATCACTACGTGTATGCTACCAGGTGGAGCGTGTTTACAATCTATTCGATCCCAGTTTGTATGGGCGACGAGGTGATACAAAAAACTTGTTTCGGAAGTCTAAGACGATACGCACCACTGGTGATGCATCTGGCTTTCATATGATCAATTCATTATGCCCAAATATTTAAGAGCCACCAGTGTTATATGTCGACTTTGGTACTAGTTTAGCCTAGTGCATAGTGAAAGATAAGTTACATGATAGTGGCTGATGTCGTTGAACTCCCATGTTGAGTTCTTGAATTCTAAACATCCATGGGCAGTGTCTTTCAGAAGCTAAGATTACGACATTTACAACGACTAGCTCGAGATTCCTAGTTCGTGAATGTGTAGTTACCTAATTGATGATAGTAGATATTACGATACTTGAATAACGCTGCGTCGAAAGTGGCGCTCTTTCGCTCATTGATGACGACGACACACGACTGGTTAATATATTTAATAATTGCTAATCTCACTTAATATAGAATTAAGTTGAATCAAAATTTTTTAGATAACCATAGTACCATACCAGCCTTGACATGAATGATAAATTGAACTGAGGAACACATTGGTGCACTCTCAGATAATTCAGTTCAGCACTTATTAAATGGATATCGTATGACATTGACCTTTTACAACATTTGAGCGTTATCACAGCACATATTATTTGATTACATTGTTATATAAGACATCCAGAGGAGAGTTTTATCAAGCATTGAAAACAATCATAAAAACATAGTTCATTATAAAGATTATATTCGAACTGGTGTAATTTACAGGACGCCCAGACCGTAGTAAAAACCTATTTTTAAGGCAACACAACATTAAATCACAAGAATATAGGCAGCTATTCGGTCGCGACATCCCTGCGGTCCGCACGGGAACTCGGACGAGTAGTACTAATAAAGTCTTATCCATATATTTATGTGTATTTCCAGTATTTTGAAAGACTAAATATGACCTCTGTTTTTCATAAGTCCGTGTTCTGGCTTCATGAAATCTCGGATTTCCAAATACTACCAATAGGCCACAAGGCCGTATGGGGAAACCTATTTCACAAACAGGTGATTGAATCGCCTGTACTTAGCATATATACTGTCGGGACGATCCGATGTTCAATTATATCAATATCTAGTGAGGCTATAACCCTTATTTTGAAATGATTATTACAATTCAATTCAAGCTTTGCGTCTTTGTGCGGTACTAATATCTCAACATTAATCATGACGTATTCTTTCGGGGATTTAATACATGATTCTCCTTAACTCAAAGTTTAGATATGGCAATAAAACGACTGGTTCGTAAGCTATACCTTTTCAAGAGCGGACAGCACTAGCTCGCAAGCTGGTTCAACATCACTTAAATATAAATTCCGGCAAAGGAGAGTCAAATACCGACTGCTTTAGCACTCGCAACAATCGGGTTGCACTAGGGAATGAATATCATAGTAATCGTTGACCTAAGTGTACGCTACCGACTCAGTTACACTGGACCTCAAGTCGTCTCGACTCAAAATTTGAAACTAGTAAGGTCATTCATCGCATGTCGCGATGCCCGGCCCGGTTCCTAAATAAATCTTTCAATCAGTATTTATTCAAAATTGTGCTGTGCCTGCATCACCGCGTGCTTTGTATAATCATAAGTATAACAATAATGATACTAGTTTGACGGGGGTTTTCGCTGTGAGTTTGGGATGGAGAACATGAACAAAAAGGATAGGTTATTCTTTGGACTACATAGATAACTTGTCCATGATAAGATAAGTCCAAATGTAGGTGTTTAAATTTGATGCGGGGGATCGTCGAGAAATAATCCAGATTTCAACGACCCTGCATGGGCAGGTATACGCGGATCCTCGGAGCGGATCCCGGAAGGTAGCAAAACCCATCTGGCTTCGCCGAGTCTCTCCCCAATTTCCCCATTTCAACATAATTATAAGTGATAGCCCTGATAGCGGGGAAAGGTACTTGTATACTAATATAGGACATAGGACACAGCTACGAATTAATATGACAATTTCCGAGCGATTAATATTTCCTAGGGCCCGAGCTGACTGACCGTGCAGATCGGCTTTACTCAGTCTGATCAGGGGATCCGGACCTTTGACCCTTCACGTGCGGGGCAAATGGTTCAGCAATAGGTCTTGTGGAAATTATATACCAAACTCTTTAGTCGGCCAATTTCTAATGTTTAGTCAATTCGAACGAATAGATGATTCAAGATAAGTTACAAGTTAGAAATGTGACATATAGTACATTGACATATACAGAGGCAACGTATGCACCCAACGTAAATTTATTTCCTAGCCAGGACAAAAAGCAATCACAACCAAGGGCTCCACGCTCACGTATGCAATTTAGTACTCATACGTCGATAAAGATTTCTAGTAGAACTTACGAGGAAAAATCTGCCCCAAATTCATTGGGTCGGTAGCAGAAGTAATAAGATCATTGACGACGTATTCGACACTAAGAGCCTGGTCGAGCTTCCGACGAACAGATGTTAAAGCCCGATCAGCTTCTTGTTTGTTAAATTTCGCCAGCAAATCTTGTTGTTCATGTAGTTTCTCTTTCCCGCTTCCGTCATTCGTACTTGCGGAGATGACAGTACCTGTTCTGGTGATCTCTGCGGGACCGGTTGCAGTTGTGCTACCCCCGATTCCATCTTGAACTTTGCGGACCCTCTCAGCCGTAGTAGCCCACTGGTGCAACGGATCGTGTTTAAAAACTTCCAAAACACTCAATATCACAGCAGATTCCGCTCGTAGAACCCGTAACGTTTCCTCCGCACATCGTCGAAACACTCCTTCTGTACCGGTCGTCCCAAAGCCATCTATCATATTCTGAGTTAGACGAAAGGGTACTAATTCTGGAACGCGTAATCGGAGACCCTTCACAATAATGTTTCAGCTTTTTCAAGGACAAAAATAAACGGGGGACCCTTTACTCACCTGGTCAAAAGCAATCCCTAAATCAATATGCACCAATTCTCCGTTTACTCTATCTATCAAGATATTCTTCGCATGTCGATCCCCTAGTCCAAGAATGTGCCCGATTATGGATGTTGTAGCAACGCTGCGCGCATACCTAAGCCGATACCCAAACCACACCATGGGAAGTTTGTGCATCTCTGTGAAGAAGTGTCTGAAGACGGGATGGAAACGTCGCAAAAGCGCTATGAAACCATCACGCATGTCTTCCGGTGTTTTGACACCCCCTTGCCACGAATTCATTTTATTCATGCAGTATTCGGCAGCGACGTCCTTTGGATTGTATCTAGACATTGAAATCAGGCATTTACATTGGTATACTAAACCTTCATTTCATACCTTGGATGAGCGGTTCTTAACCACTCGCCGAATTGCTGTGTGTCTTTGACGAATTCGATAATCCCGGCGTTATGTGATAAAGGTATAACTTTGTAAGTTCGCATTCTCAGTTCTCTTCTCTTGGTTTCGCGATCGCGTTTCAGTAGAACGTTCACCAATTCAAAGACCTGTTCCATAATAGCATCCTGTCGAAGATCATCGGCTCCTTCACCCTTAAACTAGAGCCAATAAAGGTAAACCCCTTTCTGTTTAATCAAGCGCTAGCAAAAGTCATTTTACCCACCAGTTGTCTATAAGCGGCGCCGTTGCTTCCCAGGCACTCACAAATTTTGGGAACAGCTTGACCCCCGAAAACATGGAAGTTACTTCCATAGCGATCAATGGTAACAACATCCTCGTATCGGGTCGATAAATCAATCGGTATATAAGCGGTTGCAGGAGGCACTGGAACATTCACAATCCTCGCAAGCTGCTTATCACTAGGGATCGTATAACTTCCGATCTGTGATTTGAGTTTCGTTCTATCCTTGATCGACCACGTTGCAAATTCGAGGTAGGCTTTGCATAAGTACTCAATGTTTGCCGTGCGGGTTTTGGTGAGTTCGTCGAATTGGCGACACTGAGCGAGGATCGATGAGGCGGCTCTCGCTCGTGCCGTAGAAGTGAACCAATACAGAGGGGTGTGGCGACTGGAAGTTCGACGCGCCGATGTGGGCATTTGATTGATCTTTGTCAGAGCACATACTTGATAGAGACTGTGGAACGGGTGTTCTTTGCACATACGAAGTATCAATGCGCATAACTGCACTTGTGAATGCTCGCTTGACTTGTCAGCATCCAATCGCGCCGAAAGTTGATGGGCCAAAAATATAAACTTCCGAGAAGCCACTTTCAACAGCGCCTGTCCGAACTCTTTCTCAATATCTTCGTTGCTTGGCTTGATATTCTTGTTAGTACCAAGCGCAGCGAGTTCTGCCGTTGAACCTTCGGTTTGTAGTTCAAAGTTCGCGAACCACAAAGAACATAATCGAATAATTGCACTGTCGTCGAATTCGTCAGAGAAGGCCAAGCATGACGAGTACATTTGAATAGCCTGGACTAGGAATTGTCGACAGGAAGTAAAATGAGACTTGTATAACTTGTCCTCTTCTGCGAATGCCTTCATTTCAGAATCAAGAGAATCTCGAAGACGTGGAAAGTGGACAGATTGTTCCCATTCAGCAACTTCCGAGGATTTTTTTTCCCAAAAATCTTTCAGTTGGACAACAGCAGGGGATGACAAGATACTGTGATATTGTGCTTCGGCAAACAGTGCATACTGATGAAACACCACGGCCAGAGACGAGTCAACTTTACCTTCCATCTTCTGGATTATGTGAAGAGCGGGAAGAAAACACTGATTCTGTATGTATGTAGGCTTTTGAAAGCAAGCCTCGGCCCACCAAGTCCCCTTAGTACAGGCAGATAAGGAGACATGTTCTAAGCCAATAATAATAGCACTCACCAAACGTGATAAAGCAAGAGCTGCCCTGGCTTTGTCGAGAGCGAAAATCTTAGACTCTGACAGGATGGTGCGTAGACCTTCAACTGCAGACTTGTGTTCTCTAAGTAACCACAGGACGTTGGAAAATTCTTCCGAAATCTCAAAAGAAAAAGCGGGATCCAAAGTTCTGGCCCGAGTTATGGCGTTCAGTGCAATTTCGGCTTTATTCGATACTCTTGCCGTTTCTGATAGCTTCAAAAGGCAGTTCTTTTCAAGCGCTTCGACCCCGGACAGAATGGAAGATTTTAGATCTCCGAGCTGATCACGTTTTTCCCGATGCTTAAGTGACGATAAAAGGCTTAAACGCGTAGTGATAACCTCTTCCGAGAGAGTGAAACTAACCAAAGCATCAGCGACATTGTAGCCAGCTTTCCATTAAATATTACCTTGTTCCTGGGGCAGGCTCAGGAATTCTTCTGAGAGTGTCGTAGGAAAGTCAGACTCAGGATAATTCCTCTTCCATCTTCTTATTTCACCCAAACAAATTAAAGATCGAATCCGATCTCGGATGGCAACCATATCTTCATTACCAAGACTTTGTAACCGCTGCATCTCATTACGCGCCGCATTCGTGATTAGATTATCAATATCTTTATGGTCCCGATTTCTGTGAATAGCACGAAGTGCAATATAGAGGGTTGCGCCTTCTTGCCCGTCTAGTTGAGGCTCAGGTAAGTCCCACATTTGCGTTCTCCAAGCCATCTCATATGTCAGTTTTGAGGAATCCAATCCACCGCCTTGTGACGATTGAAGCATCGACATAGCCAAATTATCGAATCCAAAGGCATGAAGAGACCGTGAAACCCCATCTCGGGAAGCATCGGAGTCAGTAGCCAGTGTGGCACCATGGAATCTAAAAGCCATGTCCCATTGTCCTTCGTGGTGGAATCGTCTCGTCAAAAAATTAATCACATTAGAAGTCTTAATGGCATAGAACCCATCGGGCTCCTCAATATGACTGTATATGTCATATAAGATCTCTTCTCGTTCATTGTCAAGATTGGTGGTAGGAGCATATTCAGCAGCCAGTTCGAGAAAGAGGAGGGAGGTTGTATAGGCTCCGCACTTGATTGCCCCTCGACTCAGAAGCCTGAAATCAATGTCAAGCCATTTATCGTAGCCGAGAGGATCCTTGGCGAACTCTGGGTTTGTTTGTTGAAAATTCCTCAAATATACGACTGTTTCGGCGACAACGCTGCAATGTTTGGAAGAGGTTGCGTCTGACAACACCGAACTGAAGTATTTAGAAAGAGATGAACGAGCGGATGGAATGGCACTGAGCAAGACATGAACCAATAACGGAAGAAGTTGTTGGGCAAATACGGCATCAGCATCAATGAAAGACGATAGAGGACCGTAATACTCTCTAACACCGCTCAGAATGCGATTCAAGACTCCAGCAACGCTTCGTATCCAATCGTCAAAAGTTCCCTCAACAATGGTTTCAAGGTCAGTGAATGCAGCTGAAGACTGTGGTGGCACGGATAAGGGACATTCGACAAAATATGAAACATCCTTTGCGAACTTGGTGTTTTTCCATATATCGGGATCTTTGAGATGTGGTATATTGAGTCCAAAAATTTGCCTTAACGTAGCATACGAACGATGCACTTGAGAAAAAGTGCCAGAAACCAAAAGATGAAGCAGGTACCGAACAATAGATCGCAAAGAAAATAAGCCTGCATCGATGTTCTTCATCGCTGATGCGCTAGGATGTCCAGCTGCTTGGCGATCGGACGCCGCCTTTTCTTTCAGATGCAATTCCGTCAGAGGGTTTGGGTCAACGAACTCGGTGTCAGGAGACCGGAGGAGAGAGTTATGCTTAAATAATAGCTCTGTGAAACCATTGATATCATCGGCCTGAATTTCGTCGGGCGGTGGGATCCAATTCTTGAGATACCAAAAGTGTCGTCTGCAAAAGGCCTCTCCAGAATACTGGTCCATCTCTGCAAGCTTTCGAACAACACGAAACTTAGATGCTCCAAGATTATCTCTGAAAATCGAGGAAAAACTCCTGACACGATCGAGTGAAATTGAAGCCAGTCGCTCGGGAAGTTCCCCGGGCCAAAGGACCAGTGCATCATGTATCTGCCCCCGGTTGTCAGGAGATTGATCGTATAGCGTTATAATTTCTTTCTCGATCCACTTCAGCAACTCCATGCCTAGGGACTCAGCATCGTGATCGTTAGACATACGAGATAGATCGTGAGAGATTTTGGCGATATAACCCAAAACCTCAGACACCGATGAATCCCTTTCCTTGCTCAAACGATATTGACCTAAAGACCATGCTATGATACCTTGAGCAATGCGTGCTAGATCATATTGGGACAGGAATAGCATGGTGCCACGAAGGAGTAAGCGCAAGATCGAAATGTTCTCCTTGAATATATCTGTGTTCATCGAAATCCAAATTGTTAAACCGTGTGCAAGTCTGAGCTGTTCATTGACTAAAGTGCAATTCTCGATTGCATTTATGAATCGATGGATGACGTGGTAAGTAATGTGAGGCCAACCAACCCTCCGAAACGATTCTTTCAGCCATAAGATAGATCGGATTATGGAATTGCTATCAAATGCTGGGGGGCTCATCTCGTGCATGGTAAAACCAACGGATTTGCGGTATGCGTTCAATGCGACAAAAGTGGTGGCAGAACGCTCTCCAAGACCTTCGGCACGAAGACCCTGGGCAATAGAGCCGTCCTTGGAATAATCGGTGTCCCGAACAGTCCTCAAAATAGCGAAAACAATTGTATCCAAATTTTCATCAATTCGCTTTGTCATATTTTCCTTAGGGTCAATATCAGATATCCATCGTTCAATAATGGTTTTAATGTTCAGGGAAATCTCCTCCGTGACGGTATCGTCGGTATCAATCCATGCCGCAATCATGATTGCAATTGCGTCAGGAAAACATCTTGACATGCCTTGCTCGAAGGTGAGTTTCGCCATTGAGCAATGCTCAAGAAATATTTGTTTCGTATTGTCAAAGCCAGCCGCATCACTGTTCCCTGTCAGAACCATGGGTCCAAGAAGCGGAAAGGTACGCTGAGCACAAACACGGGAGTTATCATAACCGAGCAAGGAGTGTGGCAAAAGAAAGAAACTTTGGCCAGATAGCATGAAAGATTGCATGAGTTGAGGAGCGTATGTCTCAAAAAGCTCTTGCAAGCTTCTGTACCCAAGACGTGAAGCAACAACATTCAAAAGGACTTGGATTGGTTCTTTTTGCTCCTTGTGTTCATAGAGGCACGTCTCCAATAAATGCCAATAAGCCCCACGACGCACAGCTGAGCTAACAATCATAGCATTCGCCAAGTGAACCGACCGTGTCCATATCAGCTCCGTGCTTGGAAAGTCTCAGATTTTTTGAATGAAAAGTTGTGTATACACTCACGAATCTAGATCAACCGAAAGACTAGACTTGATAGCGTCATACGTCGGAATTGGATTGATGTTACTCTTTTGAACAGCGATCAACAAGCGGCCGTTGGCAACAGCTGCCCGAAGTCTGACGCGAACATCTTCGTCATTGCCCATCTTTGGCAAAAGAACGGAGGGAAAACTGTCTTTATTGGGCTTCATAATTTTATCTCCCTTGACTTCTTTGACAAAAGGTATGGCCCAGAAAACTTCACCAGGATCAATAGTGAGATAATACTCCAAATAATGGACAAGAGACTCTCGAGCCTCCCAGGATAAAACTCTATCTTCGATGATATTCTCAGTGAGCCAGTCGTGCAATAGTTGAACGTTAGTGCCGAGTTCACTTTCTTCCATGCCTGGTTCAATCCAAAGACGTGATGTGCCGTATAAATATTGTATGGTCAAAAGGTTCGATTCAACGCTGCGAGCGAATTGATACGTGCGAGTCAACACTTCCTCCAAACTGTCCATGAATTCCGTAGCCATGTGAAGTGAAAAATGAACATGACCTTTTTGGACGGCTTTCAGGAATGGACGGGCCAGCTCAATGAATGTCACCGGCTCACACTCCAAGAGCTTTTCAAACAAATCGCGGCTATGTTCGGGCTGCGTCGTTCCAGATTGTAGAACAGGAACGAACGTTAAAAACTCCAATAATACACTAGTGCAGAATCTATGCGCTCTCGGTTCGACGACAGATGTAGTGGTTTTGGTTCCTGTTGTTTGACTAGGGGCAAAATCTTCATCTCTTTCAACGGGAGTATGACTCTCGGTGTGCGCTTTTACCCTGAAAAGCAGGTTCAGGAAGGAAGTCCTTGATGGCGCAAACGCGTTTTGAACCTAAGAGTCGCATTTAGCATTGAATGCGTAATCATGCATATAGAAACGTACATCTACCCATTTCCATATTATATGTTGAAGATCCCGTATTAGCTGCGCGTCATTCAGGGATGTATGTGAAGACGCCTTTACTAAAATATTTCTTCGAACACCGCTGCCAACATTAGGGTGTAAAAGTAGATCGTCCAAGGAACCTTCGTTCGTAACATTGTCATAATAGATTAGAGGTCGCAGTCCATCCAGAATTAGGGCCCCTTCCTTGGGTTTCCACTTCGACTCTGATAAGTATGATGTCACAGAAGTAATCAGCTGGCAAACCAGCCGCAAGACTCGTCGATTGAACTGAGTACCGCTTCGTGTTAACAACGCTTCAAAGTACAACGCTACGACAACCAGGTCAAGCGTTCGACGGACTTTTTCGGGCGTTGTGTCCATAAGGGATCCTTCGTCTCGTGGTTCCCAGTCTGACGCAAGGAACTCTAAGAGTCGAATTAAAAGGCTAGATACCCTAGCTTCCAGTGCCGTAGGTGTCTGAAGAGAAAATTCATCGATGGTTTTGATCACCAAAGCACTTGTAGTTCTTTCCACGGTGTGGGGCGCTTGAAGTCGATGGAAAAGAAGGAAGTTTCGATGAGCGTTGGTCCGAAGTCGATACATTACATTGTCAGTGAGAATACTTTCAGGGAAAATGTGTCTTGTCGGGAAAGATATGTGACTATTTAAACCACATATTTCCTGCAATAAATTGAGTATGTCGGATGGGGTCTGAGATGGAAGCTGGTGGCGCCATTCGGAACCGACCAAACTCCAATTTTGCATCAACCAGACCAGAACTTTATCGGGAAGCTGCAGTCTGTATAAACGCATATCTTGATTGGCTAGTTGGAGACAGTCGCAAAGAAAAGCGCAGACTCCATCGTAAGGAAAACTGGGACCCTGAATGACGAGGTTGGAAGCAAACGTTTCAACGTCTCCTAAAGCACGGTGAGTTGGGATCTTCTGCTTTATCAAAATAACATGTGCGGTATGAGCGGCGGCGCGAGCAACTCCAACAACACTTGTTCGATAAACAGCTTGGGTCCACATGGCCTGCCAGTCCAATGCTGCGTCGTTTTTAGTTCCAGGTGCTGCAACTATAGCTGCTAAACACAATAAAACCCATGACTGGAACTGTAGTTCATCGTATAAAAATAGAGTAAGCAAGGTTGAGCTTATTTGCGCCTGAAGGTCTTCATCCATCTCGCTCCAATGTCTGTCGATAACGAAAAACAATACTTGAATGTAATCGCAGCGTTTCCTAGTTGATAGAGATTCCTTCTTAATAATAGTTAATAAATCTACGATTGGGCTACTACTTCGGGGGCCGTTTCCCTGCACATTATCGTCAAAATATAAGTGTAGCTATGTTGAATAATAACATTAAGGGGACGCAATCGAGCGGCATAATATAAGACGTACGACACCAATGCAATCAGCATGCAAAGTTAGGATATGCCACGCCAAAACGTTCAACGGCTCGAACTTGAGACCCGACATGATAACGGATGCTTTGAAAACATCATCATCCCTGCCATAATTGAGAGCCAGCTCAAAGCGGAGGTTATCCAAAGGTAAATTATCGAATGCAGAGCGATCAATATCGTCCTGCAAGCACCTCATGAGACCCTCGAGTCTTACGATTATCACATGAGAAGCAATTTTCGAGGCAGGAGAGGTTATAAGATAGAAGAACGTAGAGAGCGCGATAATAAGCTCTTCCTTTACGATCTTGTCTTTCTTTTCCTTACCACTCCAATAGGAGAGTAAGAGTGTCCATAATTGTAAACCAAACTTTGTGGAAAGTTTGACTCTATTGAGCTCTAGCTGAGACATTACGACATTGACGCAAGCTATAGCGTTCATATGAGCGACAGTCCAAGAACGATAATGGTTAAAGAATCGAGCCAGACAATGGATGATATTATTCGCGACCCGGTCCTTTAACAAAGGTGCATGTGGAGACCTGAGGAGAATTACGAGCAACTCCGTGAATTCTACCTGCTCCTGAGAAACAGTTCGAAGGGGTCCATAAATTGCTGTTGCAAAGACTTTGGAGCGTTTACGAGGTTGGGTAAAGCCAGAACCCTTCATAACCCTTTTGCTTCCAGCACGCGTACTTTCGGAGTCAACGTCTACCTCCACCTCGTCGGATGATGCATCCAAGGTATCAAGCGGTTTGAATTCGTCATCAGAAACGTCCGGAAAGCCATGGTCTACAGGGCTACGGTTCAAGATGACATGAAGCGCAAGACCGACAAGGTTTATCCATTGTTCCTTCTTGATATGATCGATGTGAGGTGGATAGGAACAAATGGCGACCATGCTCTTGATATAGTTGAGTGCAAGCGGTTGAAGGAGCGTGCCACGCCCTTTGATATCCTTCATCATATGATTCAAGAGAAAGTCAATGACTTTTCCCTTTATATGAACGGCGTTCCTTTCGACTGCATTCCTCATTACTCTCCCAGCCTTTTCCAAACGTCCTGTCACGACGGCTGAGACCTTGTGTAAGTATTGGTTACGCTCATTGTTGACAGCAATTGACAATCCCTGGAACAAAGCCATCCAATTGTGTTGTTCTTTGGAGAACTTCTTCGCGAAATCGGGCCAAGCAAGGAACTCGTTGACCTGATCCAAAGCATCTTGACGCACTTTGATCTTCTGGTCCTGCAACTCTTCGATAGACTTTCGGATGCTAACAAATTCCCGATTCGATTCCATGCAAGTCTGATAGTCAGGAAAATGGCATATAAGTGAACGGGCAACTTGGCTCTGTGGCTTCAGATGCCAGAGTTAGTTCACATCCTCAGGTTGTATTCAAACTCCGTCAACTGATGTTCGCGGTGCCGTCACGCGACGCGTTGAGACGCTCGCCACAATTTGTGCATATCTCACCAGCAACGCTGTTAAATTGCGGGTTGCGCATTGAATTATAAGAAAAGGTTCACGCGCACGTCCACGCAGGCTGTGTCGCTTGTTTCAGCTTGTTGTAGGTCCCCGTTGTTCACAACTCTCCATCGAAAGAGCAGCCAGCAACGGATGAGAACAGAAAGAGACCTCAAGGTGTTTTGAATCATCAACATGAGCTTCACGTTTGAATTTCTACCTGCACCAAATAATCAAAAAAGAAACTATAATAAAACCAGTTGCAATCTGGTTAATGACCGGCGTGACAAGCGACGTGACATGCGAGCTTAACCACGACAAGCCACGTCCCTTTCGAATTCGACCAGAAAAAGATAGATTTATGGCACGTCGAAAACCTGCAGAAGGGGAGAATAGCTCAAATTCAACATTACCGGTTCCAGTTGAACCTAAGTCCACCACGCCTAACACACAACGAGATGTCATTAAAGTGAACAACGCCAATCTAACCGAGCTGAAGCACACCTTGGACGATGCTTTGAAGCGCGTAAGTACCTTCTGTGTATTTCTTGGGCTTATTATCAATTTCGACCGATTAATTACATATCTCTGCAGTTCCTAGGCAGTCATGATCAGTTCAAGACGATCCACCAGCACACGGATGTTCGGCTTGTGCTTGGTTGGTTAGGTGTTTTTGTAGCTGCTGGAACAGCGCTGTACGGGTATAAGACACCATTCGAAAAGTCGAAACCTATCGTATGGACTGGTGTTATAGTGTATGCACTTCCCCTCTCTAATTCTCAGCTTGCTTACATGCCACGTTACACAGATATGTCTTCCTAACAACGATCCAATCGCTATACGCATACTTGATTGAGGGCAAAATAGTCTACGTTGGAAAGAGAAAAACATTCGTGAAACGGGTAAAAACCTACGTCTTTCCAAATTCAGTTCTCTTGTTCCCTGACAAAACATAACTTTAAGATTGAAACGGAGCGCATAACGGTTGAGTCGAACACTGAACCGTCGACTTCAACTTCGCCCCCAAAATACGATCTATCAATTTTATACGTCCGCTCAACAAATAACGGTAAATCATTACTTCACCGTAAAAAGGTGCAAGACACACGAGTCTACAATGCCTTCTTCGATGAAGATGGTGTCCTAGATCAGGACATTTTTGAAGATTGGTTGCGCGGACTGGTGACCAAGGCAGCGGGTGAAACGGAGTGACTTATTGTGTCTTTTTTATTCGTAAGTTGTCATGTTAATTTTTTACAATAATAATGTCAACCATCTTTTTACAGGTTCTATACCTTTTCCTCTTTAAAATGTGTTTTCGCAGTTTTGTCGTCATACTTTTTGGTCTTTAAACGAAACCTACTTGCCTTAGCAGAATGCCAAACCTCTATCCCAAATCTATCGCAAAGAACCAAAAATAAAATTAATGTAGATACCATTACAAAAGGTTGAACGCTCTTTCCAAAATATCCGTTTTCTCCGCTCGAGCAAACTTTCCAACGCCAACAGCGGGTACGGGTGATTCTTTCCGTCCAATGTACTCAACATCTCCTAAACCCCGGCCCTTCAATAGTTGATTCAACCGCACGCTAACATGCGACCAGGGACCTTGATTCCTAGGCTCTTCCTGTACCCAAACAATCTCAAGACTCTTCTTCCCAGAATCAGTATACGTGGACAAAGCATGCGCAACATCTTCCCAAGGGAACGGCGCCAGTTCCTCAATTCGGCATAGCGCAACTTGATCTTTCAAACCCTTTTCTTCTCGCTTTTCTAGTAACTCGTAGTAAACTTTTCCGCTGCAGAAAATAAGACGTTTAAGTCCGTCAAGTCCATTAAGGGTACTTGAATAAGGATCTAGCAGAACAGGTTGGAATGTTTGACCAGGACCGAGGTCAGCTAGACTGGAAGATGCAATCTATACAATTATTCAGAACGGACAATGATGTGAGGTCGTTGAGATCCAATGCTTACAGGCGCCCTGAGTAAACCTTTAGGTGTCGCAAGCACAAGTGGTTTTCTGTAATTTCTAAGCTGCTGTCTTCGCAGAAGATGGAAATACTGTGCTGGCGTTGTGGGATTCGCAATGTGAATGTTGATGTTCACACAGGAAATGGGAGGACCAGGGATGAACGTGTCATTGGCCAGCTAGAGAAACCATTCGTTCAAACTCGAGATACCAATGTTATTGAAGTTTAAAAAAACCTGTAGGAATCTTTCAATCCGCATGCTTGAATGCTCAGGTCCTGCGCCATCCAAACCATGTGGAAGAAGAATGACTAGACCAGATTGTCTAAGCCATTTAGCTGGAAAAGTTATGAAACACGAGCAATTAAGAGGATTGAATCAAAGATTTACCTTCACCGGATGAGATAAACGTATCTATTACAACCTGCGTTTAAGACACATTCGGGTGAATTATTAACTTTCTTTGCTCATCACCCGCATTGACCATACCTGTGCGCCATTGAAAAAATCGCCAAACTAGTAGATAATGTTTTCATTAAAATTTCGAAGATAGAAATTATTGATCGTAACCTGTGCTTCCCAGATTGGCAATAAATTCGGCCTCTCCCAAGACATTCCATATTCGAACTAGAAAAACCGTTTTCCAGCTTTCTTAATCAGCAAAAAAAAAATCAAATGACATACCCCAAGGACCGCTAATTCACTAAGAGAACCTTCATATCCAGATTCACCTTCAAAAAAGGGAGAAACGGTGAAAAAATTGGAGGCTCAACTATTGGCAAGTTCTAGCTTTCCAGGAATGGCAGGGTGAACTGAGTTGAGGGGTACAACGACATTTTCCGTATTTTGATCCACAAACATTGCATGACTATGAATAAATCAATAAACATGAATTGGGACACCTCCG
The DNA here is from genome assembly GCA_027605045.1 of Phallus indusiatus. Classification (NCBI taxonomy): domain Eukaryota; kingdom Fungi; phylum Basidiomycota; class Agaricomycetes; order Phallales; family Phallaceae; genus Phallus; species Phallus indusiatus. Next base: position 112,661 of record JAQFWX010000100.1, on the reverse strand, counting down.
CCGTTCGGTTTAGCTCACCGATGACTGAACGTCCCTCTCCCAACGTCTTGTCCCGAAATACGCACGTCGTGTCCGCTACGCATGAGTGAACCCCACGCAAGCGACTCGGCCGTTGCCCAATCTATTCCCTTTCCGTGAGATAAAGATTCCAAACGATGCTTAACATGGCGCATAAGACGAGAATGAATCTCCTATCTCAGGATTTGAGAAAAGAAAACCTTTCTGGCTGTTATGCGTACTCACAAACCCATCGGGAACCTGTACACTCCTTTTTCCAATCTCTTGAAGAATCTCCAGCTCTACACCGGTATCGGGATTGAAGATAATGTCTGGTTGGGATACCAATTCTTCGCCTTCTCGGACAATCGGCCAAACCATATCGGACCATTTGTCATTCAACATGAATCCTGATCCTGGAGATGGTATTGGTGCCGGGGTGTATGTCTTGGATGCCGTTAGATGTTCCTCGAGGTGGGACTTGTAACTTTCCCTAAACGACTTCGCGTCTTCTTGAGTGAGAACCTCACCGTCCTAAAATAAAGTAAGAAATTGATGTCGGGGGCCATATGAAGAAGAAAATTTTGTACAATTAGGGATTCCTCGTACAAAGTCGGTACGGATTTACGTGATCTGATGAGTTTATACATGCTTGGTTGTGTGAACGCGGGTTCATCCAACTCATTATGGCCCCTAGGAATCTATCAGCGAATCTGAAAAAGGAGAGCTCTCAAAAAACACCCACCAACGCCTATATACCATGAGATCCACCACAACATCCTAAGAAGACATGCATTTAGAACCGAAAAAGACAATTTTAAGCAAAGCCCTGCGCACCTTCCTAAAAGTGTTTCTATACTGAAAAGCGGTTTCCATGGCACGGGTAACATCTTCTGGGTAATCTCCATTCACATGCAAAATAGGCGCGTTAATCAGTTTGGCAACGTCTGAACAGTATTGCGAGGAACGAGCTGCCTCAGAGGGGGTCGTATATCCTATACTGAGATTAAACTAGAGTGAGGAACACGCTGGTTAAATGGCGTTCTTTCCTTTTTACCTGTTACTAGAAGAACCAAAGCATGTCAGAAACTAAAGCGCAAGATATTGATTGTAAAATCTAACTTTACGACGAGATGCACGCTTCCTCCACTTGTATAGTGGGGTAAATTACCTACAAAAATTAATCATAGAAAAAGGGAAAACACACAGCCATACTTAGACCAAGACTTTCCATAACTATTCCTTGGCCTGTAAAGCTAGCGTCTCCATGTATTTGAACAGACATAACTTTGTCGCCCAGCATACACGTAGGAATATTCTTCATAAATTCGGGCGATTGAATGAGGGCATATTGTTTCGCACGAGCCAGACCTAAAGCGACTGGATTTATCGCCTCTGAATAGGTGATGAAATCTGGTGACAAAATGCCGACAAGGATGGCTGAACGCACCAAGATGAGATGGATTGGGTAGTAGAGACACTTTGAGAGGATTTCGAGCATCTGGGAATGTGATCGTTGGATTAGCAGCTAAAATAGGAACGCGAGGTAAAGGATATGTCTTGAATTTCTAGAGGTGAGCACGAACTGAGATGACTGACGACGTCTCCTACGGAGGCTAGGTGTTCGGGATACTCGCTTTCGCCCCGTATTTTGTGAAAGAGGGCCGTAGGCGAAAACTGAAGGAGGGTCGGTTCCGTGAGAAGGTTGAGCCGACCACGATGAGGCATAGCGACCACAACATGCTCTACGCCATCTTATAATCATGAATCAGATGGGTAGAGATATACAAGTAGAGGTAAGGAACAAAAACTACCTCTTGCAGCGGCGGCGAACAATGATTCCAAAGCCGGTATCATGCTCTCTCCACCTTCGAGGCCGTATCTCTTCAAGTTTGGAAAGCGGGCTTGGAGGAATTGATCAAAAGTCTCACTCTTAGCCAGAAGTTGCCAGATTCGCCGTCTATCCTGGGGAGATTTGGGTTGGGTTGGGGAAGCCTCAAGGTGATGAGAGAACCACAATCTCTCCGTCTTGGAGGTGGAGTGCATGTATTCATACGCGATTCTGCCTACATATATGGAGCGCATGTGGTCGATGATGCGACGGAGAGGCCAAAACTGGTCAGAGGGCTGGCGAGACTCGTGAGGGGGTTTATGCCAGATGATGCCATCTACGTTGTAGAGTTGTTGCATGTCCACGAGACCGTAGCGTGCTGGGACGAGAGCAGGGACATCTTCGCGCTGCAAGAGATCGAGTGGGTCGATTTTGGCTGCCCGATGGCCGTGGGTGCGGAGAGAATCAGCATAGCGCAGTAAAGGCGCATTTGCGATACGATTCTGTAATTGTTCTGGAGTATCTAGAAAAGTGAGTATTTAGTTGGCTGAGGGTTGGAATGACGAGCACGATGCTACCGCACAGTCTGGCAGTTCAAAGAGAGGTCGTTGACGATATCCAAATGACTCGTCGTGGTAACGTCTGGCCAGACATTTCCGTGTCAATAACACACAATTTCTGCCTAGAAACATTAACAGGGACAGCTGCAACTTGGACTCGGATCTTGTGCTAGCACATAGGCGTTTACCAAGCTGGCCGAGCCCCGGACCCAGGAAATCACGCGCACAAGGGTCTCTAAGACTATTGCGCTCTATCATGTCCGTTATGACATCGTCATCGTTCTCGCCCGCGAGGTTCGCCTTCCATCTGACTTCGCTGACTTTGATGTGGAAAGGATATCGATATGGCGTAGAATCCTTTCCCAAGATTGAGTGGATAGCAGACTCGAAATGCGGGCAGTCTCAGTTCCTAACTATCATAAGGTGACAGCGATATCCTCAATATCTCAAGTCGCATTCTCTAATGTTTGTCTCACAGTATCATAGCCAGCATGGTAGCAATGGCCTTGGCATTGTTGGCTGACATTCCCGGTCTCAAATCACGTACAGAGTCTCTGTTGTTTCTCGAAGTTGTTACAACAACTAACGACTCGTTCTAGTCCGCAAACTCCAGCGACCGCTGCTTGCCATTACACTCCCTGTACGTCCACCAGCTCGCCACTCTGCAATGGTCCTGCTTTATTCACCTCCCTTACAGGTTTCATGCATCGTAACCTTGATTTACTGGTCCTTACTCGTCTTCATCCCATCTCTCATAATCCCTGCCGAGAGCGTCCAACTTGATCCATCCCTCGACCTAGCGGGCACTCCCCAAGTACTCCCAGAATCAACACGTCTTCCACTCGCCCATGACTTTCTTCTACACGTTGTTCCAACTGCTGCACAGATTCTCGATTTCTTGCTATTCCACCAATCTTACCCCAAACGTACACTCTCCTTTAGTGCGCCCATCGTCCATGCTATTGCGGGAATCTGCTATGCCTCCTTCATAGAATTTCATTGCTCTGTAGACGGAACATGTGCGTTTGAATTACTCTATAATTAGCCTATCAGTCCCACTCACTTCACATACATAGATCCCTATCCTTTCCTTACTATAGCACCATCATATATCCGTGTTATCATTTACGTCGCTGCAACATTACTTTCAGTCGTAACCCTGCGATCCCTCAACGGGTTACATTCTCTATTATTCAAAAGGAAAGAGCAAAAGCAAGCCTAGACGGCGGCCAGTCTCCATTTATAACCGAATCTTTAATTCTAGAAGAATACTCTATGTACTAATTCGCATGTGATGTGTAACTGCTTAATTGATTCTCCTCCTTCTTTCTGAATCGTGACTTTTTGTGTCGGATCTCAACTGATAGTCAGACTCGTTCTTGGGAAAAAACGCACTCCAAATTTAACTCGACTTATCAAGCAAACGCACGCCATACCAGGCCATCCCTCTATCTTCAAGTCGTCATTTCTTTGAGGCCATAAATACATATAAAGTACCCATGAGCCGTTTCCTGACCCCGTATAGTCTTTCACCCTTACAACATGGGCAAGCAGATCACACTCTACATTACTCAGGTGCGCTTGTCCGCTTAGTTTCGCTGATCTACGTATATATATATCATCGCAGACTTGTCCTTGGGCTGCCAGAGCCCGCATTGCGATCCGAGAAGCCAACGTTCCATTCACGGAGCACGACATTGATTTGCAAAATAAACCTCATTGGTACTTGAACCAAGTCAATCCCGCAGGTCTTGGTACAGCACAATATCTTTTTCTTTGTTAAAACCTTAATCTCAATTTTTCTTTCTTAATAGTTCCCGCGATCGCATACGGAGGACCAGCGGTACCACCGGACCAACCATCCCCCGAATCCCTCAAACTTCGCGAAAGTCTCCCCATTGTAGAATGGATCGCAGATGAATTCCCTCAATCAGGTCTTTTACCCAAATCATCTTCTTTCACACGGTATAAAGCCCGTCTATTCAGCGACGTCGTTGTCTCCAAACTCCTCTCACAGCTTAACGCTTTTGTATTCCGTGGCGACGGCTCCCCAGAAGCGCTCCTCAAAGGAGTCAAGCTCGTGCAAGCTGAATTGGCTCCTGATACCAAATACGCAGTATCAGATGAATTTTCTACTGCCGATGCCGCGTCTGCACCGTTTATCTTCCGCTTGATCGTGTTTTTGAAATACGACCTCGGTGTTTCTGTTAAAGAAGGCGAGGGGAAGAAGTTGTACGACACTATCAGCACCGATGCCGAGTATTCCCAGTTTTGGAACTATGCGCAGAACTTGTTGGAGAGACCGAGTGTGAAAGAAGTACTTAACGAAGTCTGTGCATTTGAACCTGCATATATCCGAAAATCTCATTCAATATTTCTAGAAACAATTGCTCGAAGGCACACGCAGACGTCTCTCAGCGGCGAAACAAAATGGAAAGTAGAGTCTAACTCGATTAAGATATTATTACCTTCATCTTCCCGATTGTTGCTGTGTACTGATTTACCTCAAGTCCGATCACGCTTATAGCGTCAAATTATGACATATGTAAAATGTAAATGTATATATAGATATATACTCTGATTCTAAGTACGAAGAGACAAAAACAAGGAAAGGGGTTCTATGAATACAGCGTGAATAACAATCGAGATACAATACAAAAGGACTCAGAGGTTAACGATATAGCTGGGTAGAAAGATGATCATTAGGGGTATGGCAAGTGCATGCGTGCAAAATAGCGAAAAAAAAATATCAGAGAGAACAAGACAAAGCAGTGTGGGAAGATGATGATGAAGAAAGAAAGAAAAGAAAAAAAGAATTACTAAGGATACAAGGTGAGTTGGTTCGCGTTGGTTAAAGCCGTTTCTTCTTTTTTTTTCGTTTTCTAAAAGAAAAAGACACACACATAAATAATCAAGATCTTCCTCGTCGGCAGTACCGAGGAAATGGAAATCGAAAGATTTGAAAGCGACAGATGGAAATGGATGCATGAATTGGGATGGAGAACGTGAGATGTGGGAGTTTGAGCTCAGTTCAATAGCCTTCCACAATGAGTTCGTTAAGGTCAAGTGTACGAGGCGGTGCGATTTGATGCGTCATATGGCCATTATGATTTTGATGATCAATGTAGTTTCCAGACTGTTGTTGTAACTGTTGCTGTTGCAGCGGCTGTTGTTGTTGTTGTTGTAATTCCTCCTGTTGCTGGTGCTGTGGTCGCTGCGCCCAAACCTCAGCACCGAGACTGTCTGGCACTGACAACCCCAGCATATTATCAAACCCAACGTTTTCAGCACGAGCTACCTCAGGAATCAACCCATCAAACCGATCATGATAGAACTTGGCGGCAGTTTCAAGATTCTTGACTGGGTTTTGAACCGTGTAGTTCTTGAACGTAGTCACGGGCGCAGGATGATAAATTAAACGGTCCGGAGTTTGGGTAGTGCTAGATGCCGATAATAGAAAACCGGATTGATTGGACGAAGTCGGCGGGTTGCTCATTGGTGGAATTTTTGGAATTTGAATGCCAGAAGAAGACGACGCTCCCGATAAAGCTGCTTGCTGGGAAGATTGATTGTCTTGCGCCTGAAAAAGAAAATCAGTTTGAGGTTTTGTTTTCTAAAGGAGATATTCGATACATACAGTCGACCATGTGAAATTGGAGAACATGTTACTGAAAATGGGGTTGATAGGCGTAAGAGAATTAGCCTCGGTGGTCGGCAGATTTCCCAGAGGCGGGTACTGCGCGAGCTGAGCGGTCGCTGCCTCAAATTCGCCAAGATTAGGGGCAGATAGGGAACGTCGATGACCCAAAAGCCACTGCATAGAGGGACGATGAAATTGTTGAAGATAATGCTGTGCTTGGTGTTGCTGTTCATGTTCATGCTGATTGTTCTGCTGCGGGAACTGATCACCCAAAGCATTCGACAAAGCATAAGGCGCCTGAACCTGAAAATGTGACGCGGGCATATTTATGAAATCCATGCTAGTTGAGGGACGTTTGCTGAGCCGACGGGAAGGATAGTAGCCCATTTGCATCTGGGCACCGATCGCACCGGGGAAGGCTCCTTGAGACAAGTCTGACCAGGCGGTATTGTTAGCCATCGGGAGAGGAACCGACGATGGGCGCCGGGGTATAGAATAGGACAAGAAGTTGTTTTGCGAAATCAAAGCTGGCGTGCTTGGTGGCAGGCTGGGAGTCTGAGGCGGCGGCAAAGAATCCGTGATACCAAGCTGACCTTCGAGCCAGGGTAAAGACTCGGTGAGCGGCTCTTCATCGAAGTAATCGGCACTATTGGATTTGGCAGATTTCTTGTTGACACGAGGCCTGTTAGGGTTGCGAGGCTTGCGAATACAATTTCCAAACTCGTCACGTGGGTGAATGGGTTTGTACTTGTAATCTGGATATCGCTTCTGGTGTTCTATCTTGGCCAATTTGGCTCGCTCAATGTACGGCTGGCGCTCCTCATCAGACATCTGGTGCCAGAGTTCACCCAGGCTTTTTGAGACTTCGGGAGTCGAGTTTTGAGTCTCCATAGCTCTTATTTGATCACTGGTGGAAATGTAATAAATAAATAAATGCTCGTAGTAGTATGAAGAAGACACGCACGTTCTGAAAATGATAAAAGCATTGGGAGGACGGGGGATGTGACCCGGAGGGCGGGCTTTTCCATGGGAACGCTTCTTCTTTTGAGTTGGGGACGGCGGGGTCTCAAAGAACTGAGGCTGAGGCTGAGGAATTGCTGGAGGTATAAAGTCGGGGTAGTGGGATGCGTCGAATGCTATTAGGACAGGAATTAAAAGACTGAAGGAAAGATGAGAAATTAAGAAAAGACGGACCAGGTGGTGAGACTGATTTTGCGGTGCGGACGGGCGGCATGATCGTTATGAAAAGGGAAAAAAAAGGGAAACTAGCGAAGAGGAGACAGATTTGGTTGAACTAGGACCGGTCACTGGCTCGATGAAGAGACAATGAAGGGATGAAGGAAAGGAAGAAATGGGAAAGAGACTGCAGGCTGGATTCAGCTGGGATTATAACGAGCTACTTTTTTTTTGGGAGGGTACCGAGGTCAGTCGTTTATATAATAACGTAAAAAAGAAGCAGAAGGAAGCAGATTCTTTTCCCGCGATCATTATTTATACCACGTGGCACAGCACCCCTTTGTGGAAAAGAAGCGCCGTAACACTGTGTGATGTGTGACAATACATGACGCTCTTTTCCCGGCTATCAGTCACATCGCCAACCAACAGGAAGGATTGCTGTGTTCACCGTGGGTGTTTGTCCACAGCCTGGCCAATCGCTGCACAGCATCGTACAACCCGAAAACAAGTTGGAGGAGCACTCTTTCTTGTCGTCATTCCCTCCAGGTCTGGTAGTTCGTCAAAATCTCAAGTCGGGAGGAACTATGTGTACACGCTCTTTCCCGGCCACGTTTCTTCTGTTCCAGGTACCGGTATCAGAAATAATGGCAAGGTACGGGGACCTTGAGAAACACCAAAACACATTACATGTACACGCTTGATCAGGGACGACACCAAGATCCGTCAGTAGATCCGGGCACAGAGTACATAGAGAACATATCTATACACCGTAACATGTAAACTTGTGAATTACTATTGGATATTGTATCTTGGCCAGGTCTTTGCGAGCGTTCCAAAGCTCTACTTTTGGTGATCTCCCAAAGGCGATACTCATCAATCAAATCGACCTCGTCGGCTCCCGACTGTGGGGGTCTATCCCGCACTATTGCATGTGGTGCGCTCGGGTAACCGAGTTATGTAAGTCGTATTTGTATGTGAACGACAAGCAGCCGAGAAAAGTTCATCCCTTTTTTCTTGCACGCTTCCAGATTCTACATTCCAACCCAACCCCTTCAGCCAGAAATTCCACCTAACTCGTGGATATCAACCACCTTCTTTTTTCAACCACGCTCGTTACAATTTAAATAGTTTTCCCAGAATTTGATAGATGCTGTCAATTCGCACAGGTTTGGTCACCGCGCTACTTTTAGCCAGTTACATCTACCCAACATTCGCGCAAGGGATTACCTGGTACTTTCTTTCCTGGTTTATTTTGATACTGATGTACACTGTTTACATCGCGTTTCTAGTAACGCTACATCACCATGTCCCGACTCTGACCCGTGCTGCTCCGAATTCGGCTTTTGTGGGTCAGGTCCTGTACGTCAAATCCAATTGTCTTTCTAAAACGCGTCAATCTCATTATTTTTATCCGGTATATATCCGTAGGACTTTTGCCTGGGCGGATGTAACGCAATATTATCAAATAAACCAACGTCGTGTGCCCCCGCGCCGCTTTGCAAAAGCGGTACCGTACGTTCTTCCGAATATTTATAGGCTTTTCATTTTTGGTTGACTTTTTATGTATGAAGTACACTTTTAATGACCCGTCGCGTTTGATTAATGCATCCCTCTACGATGGAAATGCTACGGCATACGGTACGAAGAGTCGTTTTCGAGCTACATACTATCGGGCAGCTTAATCTAATGTCACCCTCTCAAGACTGGGTTATTAACCAGGGGAACGTCTTATATCCCACCTCCCAAGAACAGGGACTCACAATGCTACTCACTGAGTCCAATGGAGGTACCAGATTAGCCTCCACAAGGTACATGTGGTACGGGTCATACACAGCAAGAAGTAAGTTTTCAACGGACACCTTATTCTGCAAACTTGTCTTCATTTTTTTTTTTACTTCAGTGAGAACTGGTCGATGGGATGGCGTTGTGGTAGCCTCTGTTTTAATGTCGGACATCAAAGATGAAATTGACTGGGAAGCTCCTGGTAATCTTCTCTGTTGATATTAACCAAATCTTCTTGCCTATTGAATTGTTCCTGTCAGGCAATAGTACTTCTTCCATACAAAGCAATGTCTACATTCTCGGCATCGCAGACTGTTAGGTGCTTCCTTTTTTTCAAATGAACGTGATTTTTAATACCGCGGTCATATCTTGTCTAGATAACGACGGTGCCACAGCCGGCGGTCTCAATGATACATTCGCGGATTTCCACGACTACACGGTCAGATCCAATTGAATCCACTGTACCCTTCTCTTCTGCTTAACCAGCTGTTTTATATTTGCAGGTAAACTGGCAACCGCACACCCTTGAATGGTTTATAGACGGCAAACTAGTGCGCTCAATTAATAACACTGCCAGTGGTCACGGATTGCCCGCCAGCCCCAGTCGAATAGAAATAAGGTAGTTGCTCTTCTTTAACATATTTGAATTATATAAAACAACCCTCTTTTTATAGTATTTGGCCTGCCGGAATTAATAGCTCCGCACAAGGAACAATACAGTGGTCCGGAGGGTGCGTGTTTAGACTTCTTTCTTCTTATCTTCATAAAAGTTTTGTGCCTTATCGGTTCGCAGTTTAATCGACTGGAACAATGCCGATTACAAGAAAGCCGGTTACTTCGATGCTGTTATTGACTCTATCACTATTAATTGTTCGGCTCTGCCATCGAATGCTCCTCCAAACGTTCAATCATACATATACGGACCTAACGTCACCAGATCAAGTGGCATCTCCGCTCCTGAAGTACTCCTCAGTAATCTGTCTACTATCATGAACGGTGCCTCAAATCTCGTCGCTATCAACGCTTGGACGTTTTGGACCGGCTTGGTTCTGGGAGGCGCGGCATTTGTGTTCTAAGAAAAAAGGTTTTGCCATTCAAATGTAGCACTTAGCACTATATACCCTCGCTAATTTTGAAGGACTTATAACAACGTCTTTGTATAAACAATCTCTCTACTTTGCTGGATTTATATAGGTAATACATAATCGGACTTTTTGGAGAGAGAAACAAAAAAACTGCAAAATAAATTATTGACAAAGATATACATATATATGCATGCGTATGTAAAAACGTTGTCCGTCGACCGGTATGTACTCTAAAATAAATTCAATAAGCTTCAGCATCTGTAAAGGTATCGTTTTCCCCGTCAGCAGCATCCATCGAATCGCGTTCCACAACATCAAAGAAACACTCCGGAAATTCATTCATAAGGAGTTTCATTTCTTCAGCCATGGCCAACAAAGCGGAAGACATTGTCCATGATTTGTGTTTAGCCCAATCAGTATCGTCCATTTTTCCTTCGATGGGTAATAATTGATCATAACCCATATAAATCTGTGCGAAACGAATACGTTCCAATACGATGGCGAGTAACTTGGGAGAGCTGAGGGTTTCCCGGGTTTTGTTGGATGTAGATTGATTAGAGGATGATGCAGGCGAGATATCTGGATGGATGGATAATCGTTGCGAAGCAGGACTTGCACTGAGCGGCGTGAAATGGATATGCAACCCACTCCTATCAGACGAGGTTGTCGCCGCGAGACTCAGATCATTCGGAACGTCTGATAGTTGGGTTGAAGACGCATGTAAGACGTCCGGAGAGGTAGACGACCCACGAGGTCTAACAAAAATTGAAGACATTCGAAAATGTCGTTGTCGAGAAAGAGATTTTCCAGGCAAATCCAGAAGTCTTAGTTGACCGTCTAAATCATGAATCTTTTCTTGCATCCATAAACGCATTTGGAGATTTAAAGGTGAGGGGGATCTACATAAGAATTCGAGGATGCTCCAAGTTAGGTAGTCTACAACCCGTGGTCGCTTCGTCTGCGGGATAGAAACTGGTTCTACGGAAGGTGATCGATGATATGAGAAACTTGCTGAATTCGACTCTCTTAGTGGTGAAAGATACGGGGAAGGTAGCGGAGAATTGCCCTTCTGAAGGGCGAATTTCGCGTTTCCATCCGCCAGTAGATCTTTCAAAAAGTGCGCTATCCGTGTCCATATACCCTTCAGCCCGAGGGAGATGTCTGTGGCCGCGCGTAACACGAGAACCTTGATAATCTGTAGCGCCACCACGTTCGTGGCCAAAGCAGTACGAGCAGCTAGATTAGACCGCCTATTCTGGGACTTTTTACGAGCTACTCCCTGAATTCCTGATAGCCCACCACTGGCTCCGGAATCTGGTTTAACCTGACAGGCTTCCATAACGTACGCAGCAATCCTCACAAACGTAACTCCATGTCTGAGCGCTCGAGCTTGATTTTTGAATTGGCTCTCGGTTTCAGTTTGAACGGTCGTTTGAACCATCATACAAAAAGGTAAAACGATGCCCGCTAAGAACCCAGGACTTGCGTTACGTTTTTCCAAGCTACTGGCAACGTTTGAATATTCCAGCGATGCGACTTGGACCAAGAGGGATACCACGGAGGACCTGATCGGTAGCTTAAACAACAGATTTTCACTAGCGGCATCTTCGCAAGCCTCTAATAGAGGACTAAGGATTTCGCGAACGACAAAGTCAACAAAACTGAAATTTCCGCCGATGTCTGGCCTTTTTAAAAGTTCCGTGATTGAATCAACCGCTCCACTGCAATCCGCCTTCAAAGCGAAGACCCGAATGATAGGGGCTAATTCCCGAAGAAGGAAAATGGCATATTTTTGATTGACTGTTGGCTGCAAGAGAGGGCTACCAGCTAGGTTTTTCAAAATATTACTTTCGAGCTCGGGCTTTTGGCGAGTCGGGTCCTTGAGCAAGGCCGTTAGAAGATCTATAGCTAACTTGAGCGTGCTAGGTCGAAGATCTTGAGCAACTTGGACGTATGCGACTACAAGTTCCAGGTATTCCCTTCGCATGGCAATTTCGTCACAAGGAGCCAGGTTATCGTCGAAGATATTCTTTACGTCCCCTGGAATATCTTCTGTCAGGGTTTGACTGGCCTGACGTGCTTGAGTCGACTCTGGAACCTTTTGCCTTGCAGCTTTAGGAAATAATGCTTGTCCAAGCGCCCCGACACCTTCCCGTAAAACATCACGAGATGATTTGGATGCCTCGTGAAAATACGGAACAATTCTTCGCAACAGAGAAAGGAAATTGTAGGCCCGAGTAACGGTAGGATTGTATGCGATGACCGTCAGGAAAAGCTTGAGAAGGTTATCTGGACGTAGCATTTTGTCTTCAAATTGTCCCGTCACTAAAATTTTCTTGATTTGCTCTCCCCTGGCATTTTCAGCGGCGGTGGTCAAAGGCATATCATCCGTTATAGTTGAAGCTATCAACAACTCCTTTTCTTCAGGTTTATTGATATCGAATATACCGGCAATATCTTGTGTTGATTGCGGACTCGTCTTCAATGAAGAATAGAAATCAAGCATTTGACCTGCAAACCAGTCTTTGTCTCCGAGATCGCTGAATGAGACCAATAATCTGGAGACGGTATCCAAACTTTGATACAGATAATTTTCCTCGTGAACTGCATGAAACCGACTGGAGGCGTATTGTATTGCATGTCGAATTCCATTATTTCTTTCTGATTCAGCATAAACTTTCAGGAGACTAGGCATGAACATGGCGAATCCGCCTCCGGAAGCTACAACTCGTTTGAAGCGTGTCATAGCTATCATACACGCTGAAGAAAAATTAGCCATTGTGAAACAGAATACGACGATCAAAATGAAATACCTATCAATGCATGTGCTACAATACCGATGTCGTTTCCATGAGCAAGTAATATGCGATTTAGACTATTAAATAGACTTTTCAATTCAGCTTTGTTGTTAAAATTCCGGGGCATCGCGCTGAATATTTGGCTTAACAGCAGAAGGTATGTTCTACTGAGAGCCAACGAGACCTGCTGAAGCTGGGTACGATGTGACCGATACCGCCTTGAAGGCAAGAATTCGGAGAACTCTAGTTCAGATCCGACAGGTTCATCGGGAAGCTGTAGATTCATCAAACGTCTTCGGGCGATATGCAACTCCTTCGATTTCTTCTTCAGCATGTTCAACAAGAAAATATTTTGAGCGGTACGGATCATGCAGAGATATTCTAGCTGACGGAAATCATCTCCTTGTCGCTCAGTTATCGGATGTCGAGGAAACATTGGTGTTTCTGGAGCAGTAGGCGGAAACCATATAGAGGCAAGAGGGAGGACGAACATCTCCAACTTGGTTCGTCGAATATCTCGTATACCGAGGTTATACACCTGCGATACGAGGTTGGCGAGGACGGGTACAGTGTAAGCAAAATTTTGAAGACCATCTAGGTGGTAGGGATCTCGGGAAATATGTTTCAAAAATCCACACAGATAACCGAACATATGATGACTCGCGGGAGGTGGTAGGCTACGATGAATATGCAAAAAGTTGCGAAGAGTAGTCATAACATCCGCGATCCGTAGATTGCTGGAAGAGAGTTCTTCCATAGATGGCCTGCATATAGTGGACGGGTCGTCACGTAACATGATGTGGACCGCGTCTTTCGCTAATCCCGCCACGAACGGGTCGGAGTCAAGGGTGAGTTTCGAAAGACTAACGAAAAGAGATACAAGGGCTGGTACGAAAACCGGACGATGCTTGTGACCCAAACTATGCTCACTACTGGAGCTAGATTTCCGACGTATAAGCGTGCCATTAGCGTTCTCTCCTTTCCCAATATTATCTTTCGATAAGTTACTTTGATCAAGCAATTGATTGAAAGAGAGTGCCGAGAAAGGAATCCGCATCTTGTCTAGCCGCGAGTCCTTCGGACGCACTTTATCATCCCACCCGATCTCTATCAAGCGCCTACGAAGATCTGAAGGTAACGATATTCCAGCAACAGTTGCGTGCTCTTCGTCGCTCGATTCAGCGACATACGCTCCTGAACCAGCATCCACAGAAATGAAGGCGATAGGTTCTCTCGCGAACATAAACGGCCGTCGATGAACTTTGTCAGACAGATACGTTTGACTTAGCAGCTGAGATTTCCAACCGAAAAGAACCATGGCACGTTTGATAGCTAGCCGTTTCACAGAAACATCCGTACTAACTGGAGTTAGAAATGACACGGAGAGATTCTAATAAATCCTACGTACCTCGTGAGCGCGTTGTGTATGAAATCCGCGATTTCCCAGCTCAGCTTTTCTAAAGCAACTGAGAGAAGAAACGAAGCCTAAGCAAGCTTTGTCAATAGTTCGACTGAGCAGGTGATGAAAACCCTACCGGTGCTACAACTTGCGTCTCAGTTTCGTCGAGAAAATGTTCCCACAAAACACGAGACATAATTCTATAATCATTGGGAGTAATCAGAGCGTAAACAGCGACTAGTAGGCGCAGAATTGCCGCAGGGGCATTCGAAAAGAAAGATAGAGCTTGTATGCGAGACGCAGCCTCTTCAGTAACATTTGAATCCGGTTGCGCCTGCAAAGAGATGCTGGACAACCGAACGATATCACTTGTCCGCTGAGAACTATGTCACTAATGTGTCAAAACTTGGCTTAGATAATTGCGTACCCGATTAGAAGAGTTGTCGAAGCACAACTTGTAAATATTTCGCATCTTCTCTAAAGATTCCCTTATCTCGTCAACTGTGTCCTTTGAAACAGTTTGATTCGTCGAATTAAGTGAAGCGCCGATGTGCAATTGAGTTGCCCACGAAACTATTGTCGATAACCAAGGTATCCTAAAAAAATAAGTAAATGTCATTCTTTATGGAAAAGGACATACGGTTTTAATGAACGGGTGAATAGCCTTATCTCCAGAAACAAAACCGAGATTAGAGCTCTCTGTGACATTGGAATGAGTGTATTTTTTTCCTAAAGAAACATCAACACAAAGCTCGAATGTCCTTGGGAAAGAAGGAACCTTGGCCTCTATTAGTAATGCCAACCGAGCCTCTAAACCAGTGACGAAACGAAAGGCCTCCGACTGAAGCTTGTCAAATTGCTGAAGAGTAGATGTTCAGATTCAGTAAACCAGTATATGAAACACATACGTGATCAGAATTCTCTTTACTCTGCCTCAACTCTCTTATGTACATAATTAGTTCCACGAGAATGAATGATTGTCCTAGACGAATCCTACCCCATGGAGACTGGTCATTTTGATTGGTCTTTGGCTGGGAAGATGAATCGCTCATCAAGGCAATAGCAATCATTTCCGAATTGCTTATCCAAAATTGGGGAATATGCTTTGCCATCGTGACAACATTTGCAAGCTGGCCTACAAGTGTGAAATCTTTCATAGCGCCTGCCAACGCAAAGACTGGTTTATAGAACAATCTGGGCGAATTCTCGGCTAGCAAGTTGAGTAGAGGCCGTATCTCCAATAATACTTTCCCGTTCATTTGAATGGCCAGCCGCTACAAATAATTAGACCGTGAACGAGCATCGTTCACAGAGCTTACCGAGTATATACCCGGAATGATGACAGCGAGCAACTCATTTCGTTCTGTTTCAGGTAGACCACTAGTAATTGCAAAGACTATCGAATATAAATATTGCCAGTTTAAACTTTCGACCTAAACATATTATTCAACCGGATGATCAGATATGACAGGGAGCACCTACCAAAAACTGGAGGCCCAAAAGCAAAGACCCACGATGCTCGTTACCCTGCTTGCACCATTGACATAATAATTCTGCAATAACTTGTCGATTGTCTATCCTTTGCGTGGAAAGAAGTTGCAATAACAGTTCCACAGCAAGCGTACAAGGATCAACAACAGAAGTAGGTGATGGTAATTCGTAGATTTCGTTCAGCAGGTCGTGTTTGACAAAAGGAAAAATTCTCATGCAGTCGTTTTCAAAAATCTTACTGTCCACCAATCCATCACCGTCCGGCCGCAGGAGCGCAACGGCTGCGCGCAGAAAAGAACCCAGCTTCTGCACAGTGATTTTGTCGGATAAAGCAGTTCTTTTACTTTTAGCGGGTGTCCAAAAGGTCTAACAAAAGCCATTACGTTACTTCGTGGATCTCCAGAAAAGGAAATACCTCGTATATTTCGTTGAAAGACCAACGTTTGAAGTTAATTGTATCATTCTCCATAGATCGAGTTAAAGCCTCTGCTATAATATGAAGTCTTATCGACTCCTCGGTGTCAGCACGGCTCCACTTAACCCCATAATGCTCTTCAACAATGTCTTTTGTGGGTTCACCACAATGTCCATCACTGACGTAAACCATCAATTCACAAACAATATCTCTGTCATTTGAGGATGATGGGAGATCTCGGTTTATACTGTATAGCAACGCTCGTAAGCCGTGTAAAACGTTCTGAAATGCCGGAACCGTAGCACCGTCGAGCGGTTTTGAAGAGAAGATGAGAGTTGATAATGTGGCAATAATCCGCGTTCTAAGTACAAGAGTAGGAATTAAAGCAGCTTTACAGCACCACAAGATACGATCTATTTCTCGCTGAAAGTAGTTAGTTTTCGAAACTAGTATTCGTAGAGATCTCAAATTGTTCCACGTACTTGTTTTGAAGGGGCCTGCCACGACCCAATGGCGATTTCAAAGGCTTCAATTGCCGTCCATCGTTCTTCAGTGCTCTGTGTATCATTCGAAAGAAATGGTATAATAAGGACCGACAATACTTCGCCCTCGTATGGTAATGAAGGTGGAGCTTCATTTGAACGGGTATTTGAGGCGTAACGGACAAGGGTATGATGGAGCTCGGAAACCGAGGGCTTTGTTCGCTCTGAGGTATCTTGGTTGGATTTGGAGGGTTGGGTAGTAGCGCTGCTTGGGACAGAGATCGACCCGGAAGACATAAACGGTAGATAACCCAGCTGTGCATCCTTTTCATACCTTCCTCTTAATTCCCCGAAACGCGCTTTATAGCAGGCTCGATAAATATCCGTTTCGAATCTGCCAAGCTCTTGTTGAGAAAGATCGCGCGTTGCGTTGACTACTTGACGGAAATTATTACGACGAGGAAGTCTGAACGGTTTCGGCGTCGAAGGTCTCGGGGCGCTGTCAGCATCAACAGTATTCACAGTGCTTTCTGTTGCAGATCTAGCGTGAGTTTGGATACCGGGAATTATAGCATTGCGAATTTGATTCCAATGAAGACGCGACGGGGACTGAACAGGAGTTCCAGATCTGCTGACTGGAGAGAAGGTGGAAGATTTGTGATAACTCTCGGGCGAAAGCACTTCCGGTTGTTGATGTGGGTCCATGAAAGGATCGAAATTTAGCCTGCGAGCGTCGTCGGAGACGCCATGATTTTCATGATTGTTCTCGAAAGGTTTCACAAGAGAGTCTTCAAAAGTTGCGACCTGACCGCCGCCTAAGCTATTCGATTTCTTGGAGAAATGGGTGTTAGGGTCGAAAGAGTGAGTTTCGACACCTGCTTGTTTGGACAATAGGACTTTTCCAGAAAACTGGGAATCCGAAGCTGACGTCATTATCTTTTTGGAGACATAAGAAAACGAAGAAACAGAATGCAGTTGGCTGTAGGGTTATCAACTTGTAGCATTACCCTACAAGCGCCCGCCGAACCATAGCCCTAGGTAACCGAGGCAACTAGACAAACACTAAATTAAATACAAACGGCTCATGTATTTCGAAAACGTCTCATACATAAAAATATTATCGCAAAAGTATACCTAGGTTTCGCCTTTAGTAAGGACACACTCGCTGGATCTTTACTCTATTGAGACTCATGTTTTAGCGGCAAATTCTGGACAGGAACTGGGGTCGAATTAAGAGCTATTGAATGGTAACATCCCGCCGTAAAATGTAGGTGGAATGTTGTTCATAATCGCAGGAGAGAATGACGAAGATGCCCAAGGAAAGTTGTAAACAAGTCGAGCAAAAGAATCTTCATCGCGAGATAAAGGATGTCGTTCTGTCATAAGCATAGAGTTAGTCTTGAACTTTCTTCCACTATAACTGTTTGGCAAAGCATTTTGATTAGAGGGGTAACGAGAGAAAGTATTCGTGCACGCTCTCAGCGGTGTTTTGGAGTAAGCAGAAGTTCCAGACTTGTCATTGTTATCCTTTCCCTGACCAAGGTTGAAAACAAAGCCGACAGCCAATGTGAAGCCTTCGTATATCTGACCATGAAGAGTGTTCTTAGCAGCAATCGCATTTTGAGGATTATCATACGTAACAATAGCAGTTTGAGCGAGCGGACTGGCGGGGGCCAGAGTAGCAAGAGGACAAGTAGGAGGTGGGTTTGGAGGAACAATCTGAATTCGTCTTATTTGTCCAAATGGCTTGAATAAGATATCCACTTCGCTTGCAGGAAAAAGAGTGATCGGAATGTTCGAAGCAACTACAGTACTCGTGTCCAATCCCGTTATACGATTCTCGGTTTGGACGCAAGAGGAGAGATCGTCGAAATGAAAACGATCGTAGCCAGATAAAAAACCTAATGCATTGTCCAGTAAGCAACCATTCATGTATGTCGATGATGTACCTGTCCATACCGTCTGAACGATCTATGTTTGCCCAGGTGACCCTCAGTTGAAATCCTCTACGATTTAGTAGTAGTCACTAAGGAGGGAAAGGAATATATGAGTTCTGTTACCCAATGCATATGCCATCCAACCACTGAATCACTTCCTTGGCTTCCTCATGAGTCGACATTACAACAAAGCCTCTCCTTCTGGAGCAGGAGTCGTGCGTTTTCAGTAATACTGTGTGAGTCGGAGTTCCATGAGGTGTGAATAAATTATGGTAATCCTGACTACGCTCTTTATGAGTAAATGCAATCTAAGGTTAGTAAAACAGGAGATTACGGAGTAAGGTCATGTGGAAGATTGAGAACGTAGAGATTTCTTCGCGATCCTGTGCCGGGCTTTGTTTTGACAATCTTAGCTTTTGGCTTCACAAAGCGGTTTCCGGGCCTTGTAGACAACGCAGAAAAATGACTAGAAGGGTAAAGAACGCATATAGACAGTGTTACTGTCAGTATATGCGCACTGTCAAGGAAGTAGAGGAGAAATATGTGTACAAAGTCATTCCGTTCGTGGAATATGGAGTTGTTTCGAGGGATTTTCTGAGGAAATGTCAACGTAAATATAGCTTTTCTTGCAGGGATACACTTATTAACTTGTAAGCTGCTTCGTCGTTAAATATCGCCTTAATCCACTTTTTACCTCCCTCTATAAACTCAGACACACTGAGCGGAGCACCTGCAAACGACGTGAGGAAAGTGGTAGCATAATCCAAAAATATTTGACCAATTTGTTCGTGAAGCAATTTTCCAACTTCTTCGACATTCACTGAAAAAAAATTATCAGAATGCGCCAGGCTGAGCGTTTTGTACAGGGAACAACACCACTAACCTTTATCACATGAGTCTCCTACGCAATCAATTCGAACAGGCCATTCTGTAGTCATGTTATTAAAATAATTAAAGCTGCACAGCCAGCGTGAAGCAACGACAAGGAAGGGGTGGGAGGCAGGGTGTCGACTAGGAAAGATCTGAGTTTCAAACTGGAAAAACCCAAGGAGAATCCCATATCTTTCAGCAGTGCGACATATGGCCCAACCTTCCGCTAAACTCGCTGAGGAACCTACATCGCCTCTCACTCCTTTAGCTCCTTATCCCGACGTCCGACGAACTCGTGCAACCGAGTTTTATGGGTTCGCCGCGCTGACTGGGACATCTGTTCTCTTTGTTGTGTATCACGTTTGGGCGTTGACTCCGGACACTTGGATTGAGTCTACTGGAGTAACGTGGTATCCATCAAGGCAAGCAACCTTTCCACAGAGTCTTCGAGATTTAATGAATTATTTCCCTATGACAGAGAGTGGTCTTTGCTGATACCCGCGTATACCATCATTATAATTCTTTTGACTTACTTTACATATTGGGGCCTCGCTCTGTCAGCTACACCGACTTTCGACGAACTTAGAACAATCACAGGTTAATAAGCCACTTCATCTCTCTTTGTTAAATCTTCAAAATTATATCATTCTGCCAGACTCACATGCACATTATCCGAAACGGGAAGAAGGGAACCCTTACGTACGGCAGGCTAATTCGGACGCGCTCCCCGAACTTTATGATATACCAATTGGCACCGTGAATCGTGTTCTCTTCACCACTGACAGCGCACATGTCGCACGCGAACCTAACAGATTTGTGACACGAAACGCGTGACATTGGTGGTGCTGCTGAACTTCAAGTTCAACTTGGAGCTCGTCGAAACAGCTGTAGGTTGCAATTATCTGATGTAAAGCGTCGTCCACACATCTCATGAGGAATCTGATACAAGGCTATGTCTTCTGTTCAAACAGCCAAGAAACTTTTACGATCCAACATGAAAAAAACACTCAACGCTTTGTCCCAAGAAGAAATTCAAAATCAATGTATGTATGACCTTTTATGAAAGGATCAGAATTTGAAGTGGGGATAATCGATAGCCAAATGCGTGTTCGATCAGGTTTCTTCGAACCCCCTCTTTCAAAATGCCGCTGTAATCAGCTGCTACTTAAGTATGCCCACCGCTGAACTAAACACCAACAATATCGTACGCTCAATATTGCGAGAAGGTACAATTTGGATCGTGCAATTCCGTACAAATCTCGATAAATATTCTCATAAGGCAAGGTACTTTTTGTCCCAAGGATCGACTCTTCACGGGGAGAGATTGATATGCTGAGGGTCTACGATGAAGAAGATTTGGATTCTTTGATTCCAAAAAAATGGGGAATTAGAGAACCTGCATTGGACAGGAATGGCACCCTTAGGACGAATGGTGAGTTCGCTGAGAAATCTTTCTTTTTCTGCGGGTGATTAACATTGCATCGAAGCTTTGGATACATCTAGTCCTCCATTGGACCTTGTTCTCATGCCAGGTCAGTCTGTTGGTGCCTTCATAAAAAGCATAACCCAACATGTCTGCCAGGCGTGGCATTTGACAAAACATTTTCGCGATTGGGTCATGGAAAAGGCTATTACGATCGCTTCCTGCTAACTTACAACTCTGTTCGTACCCAAAACCAACAATCGGCGAAGATGCCGGAGCTTTGTATGCCAACTTTTGGATATTTTCTTTCGGGTGACTCATTGTTTGCAGATGCTCTTTCGTTCACGGAACAGATTCTTCCTTCATCTGTCATACCCATTACGGATCATGACTGGCAACTAGACGGTATCTTTCATCCAGAAGGAGTGTTAATGCGTATGAAATGATCGTAAAGTGTTTCAGTATCATCCGTTCCGTGTAGTCTAATATACTTCAAAACATGCTTCATTTGCGGCGCTGCAGTTGTTAATAGCCAAACGGCCCTCATTATCCCCAGATCATCTTCTTTGTTTTCGCGGCTCCGTATCTATTAGAATATGCCCTCGGCATACATAGATGGACCGCACACTCTTCGCAAGCTTAAGGCTTTCATATGACCCAGTGAACGTGAGTATCTGTAAACCAACGTTCTTAGTTCTCCCATCAAGACCCACGCCACAAAAACGACCATCATTGGCTTTTAGACGATGTCGACACCCAGTAAATGATTTTGGAAGCTAATGTGAAATTCAACGCTTTCACTTTTGCACCAGCCTGCACGGCCGATGAGAACGTTGACACAGACTCATGTATCCACCGAGCTTTGACATCTGCTCAAGTATATATAGGTGAAAATTCGATTTTTACCCGCAAAGTCCATTGCACTAGAAACGGACGGCTATATCTGGGCTAGGGTAGGCTTGCCACTTGCTTGTCACATGAGGGACGCTGCAGAATATGGTCCATTGCCTCGAAAGACCTCGCATTATCCAGAGACTAGACGAGCCGAGGAGCACTTCGTGAATAGTACCCCTATTTTGTCTGACAATACCCTTTCCTTTCTCTTATAACTGTATGAAGCTGGAGAGTTGCGGGAAGCAACTGACAAGGCGAAAGAAAGAGCACTGTTTTCCGTTGTTTATCTATTGTCCAGTCAAGAATGTGTCTCTTTTTGGAGCTTGTACTGACACGCAGATTATATTCGATGTGGTGAATGTGAGAGCACTGGTGTTCAGTGTGGAGAAAAAAGCTGTATTTCTAGACTGACAGTTGTTTCAGATCGAACTAGTCCATACACTCGTCATTTATCATGCAACTTGAGCTAATCCAGATTCCAAGAACAAACTTTCCACTCTACTCTGCCAGTGTCAGCGGTGTGGCTACGATTGGTGGACCTGAGCTGTCGTGTCAATCCCCTATGTCCAAGAACACCTAGGGGAATGACTTACCACAGCACGAGTTCTCTACTGAACTTCCATCAAGAGGGCATACAATGTCCTCACAGATAATCGTAGGTCTAATTGGTAGCGTTATAGTTCTGCTAGGTTCTAGTAAACATATGCATGACGGTGAGTAATATCTAGAGAAAAAAGGGGATCCCGTTTTACCACCTACCGCAGCAACCGCAAGGCGCACAAAAGACTAAGGGAAGAGCACAGGCAATATGACAGATTATGGGGTCAGTCACGGTGCTGATTGGACCTGTGATCACAGGGTTCGCAATCACTGCTGAGAAAAGAGTTCCCAACGCGAGGAATGCAAAGGACTTCATAATAAGCTGTTTTCAGAAAGCACGCTGAAACAAGTGGGTAGAGCGCATTCTTTATATACCATTACTGACTTTGGTGTGTACCTATCAGTGGTGAACTGTTTGGCATAACAACCTGAGGCGAGAGTTTAATGGGCCGTTTACTATTAGGTACGCGAAGAAAAAAAAGAGCTACCTTGCGCCGTTCTCCCAAAACAATTGAATTAACTAGACGTGCAAGCCATGACTCACAGCACATTGATAGGCCGTGTCTCCAACAATCGCTGATGTCCTGTCCTGTGAACCGCTTGGCGTGCACCCGTCGATTAATTGCCAACGGTCCTGTGTCTTGAACCAGATGACTTCAGCCTCAGGCCCAAGCGGAATACAACTCTTCTCAAGCTGTCAAGGAATTTGAAATCATATCGTGTTTCTGAATCCATGCCTTTCCGATATTTGTCGCGATTGCAGCCTACGGTCGGGTACAAACCATCCAAAACCTCCCGAGTATAGTGTCCTTGGATTTCCGCTCGAAATTTGAAAAAGGTTACTTGTGTTTGCTAGTATTGGATGACTTGGAGCATCCATAGTATTTGATTTATTAAAGTGATGTTCATTCAAAAGCGACTGCGATCCAGACTGAGCGCATATATGCCACTAACATTGTCGTCACCTCACCCCCTATGGAATAGGCTGACAAGTTAATCAGCGGAGCGACGGGATTCACTTCGCGACGCCCACATTTGAAATATCTAACGTCAGGTTCACTGATACACTTTGTTTTGTTTGTTCCTGACCGTCGGGACTACCATCATACATATGTATATAAGTATGAATACAGCCACAAGCAGATGGGAACCCCAATTGAAAACACGGGAGACTACATCCATTAAATATACATTTGGAAACGCTCATGAAGGTTGGAGTTTTTTTGAGGTTGTGGGTAGAATCGAAGCGTCCATGTCCGACAGCCTGTTCAGAATCCAAGTGTCAGAAGCCCCGCTTATGTAATCCCCCTTCTTCATGCAAGCTTACTTAGCGGAAAAGTATTTGTCGGGTCCCAAGGCCGACGCCATCTTAGCTCGTGCTGGAGCATCTAAAAAGAAGAAACGACGGAAGGCTGAAGAGAAAACCGGCGATCAATACGGTTATAAGATTCAAGACGAAGATGGTGGATGGGGTGCTATTGGTGGCGAAGAAGTGAATGAAGAAGTCGATACCGTCGTGGCCACTGATCGTACTTTCAAAAAACGGAAAGTCGGTGAAGGATGGGAAACTGTTCGTCCTGCAGAGAACGCCCCTGTTCCCGAAGAGTCTATCCCTGTTGATGAGCAACCCATTATCGTGCAGACAGAATCGATACCAATGGGCGGTTTGTTGACAGCGGATCAGGTGAAGAAGAAATTTGGTCCAAAGGAAACTCAGAAAGTCGAAAAAACAGAACTAACTGAAGAAACCGTTTACCGTGATTCGTCTGGGCGGAAGATTGACCCGAAAGTTGCTCGAGCAGAGGCGGCGCGCTTGAAAAGAGAACACGAGGAGAGGGAGGCAAGCAAAATGGAATGGGGAAAGGGTGTTGTACAGCGAGAAGAAGAGGAAAAGCGTCGGGCTGAATTGGAAAAGGAAAAGACTCGGGATGTTGCTCGGTAAACACTTTATGTTTTGCTTGCCTTGCTACTTTATTGATGTCATTCAAGCTATGCAGATGATAAAGATCTAAACGAGGAATTAAGGTCGCGGGAAAGGTGGAATGATCCAGCCGCTGCTTTCTTAACAGTATGTATCATCTCATGTTCTTCAGAACTTTAAGTAATTAGTTGCATAGAAAAAATCGTCGAAAGGTCCGAAGAAACCGACATATAATGGACCGCCGCCGCCACCAAACAGGTTTGGCATCAAGCCTGGTTATCGTTGGGATGGTGTAGGTACGTTGCGCAACGGTTTCCCTTAACGTTGAAATGAAACGCTTCCATAGATCGTTCTAACGGGTTTGAAAAGAAAATTTTCCAGTCCTTCAATTCTAAGAAGAGGACTACTTATGAAGCTCACGCTTGGAGTACTGAAGACATGTAGATATAATTCAAAACGGGAAGCTGAAGAAGGATCAGCACGAGTACTATTGATATTCGAATTGAAAGCATGAATTTGGGTACCTACCCGCGATAATTTATATATCCAATATGTAATATACTGTCGGTGGCATGGCGTAGAGGTTAGTGGTAGAATGTACTTTCTGTAATCCTAGGTCAATTCCACATCAACCTTTCTTTTTTAAACACAAATCAGTTCTTATCGGTCATACCACATCACTGATCTGCTAACCGGCCATAATGCTATGACCTCACGGAATTACCGTCATATGATAGAACGTATCTACGAGTCGTATGGTCTTCATGACGAATGCTGCACTCCTCAGGCAAGTAATAGAACTAGTGTTGCCCAAGTGGGATTGATGAACGCGAACTATTGAGAATTTGAGAACAGGTTTCCTCTGTTTTTACGCGTGTAACGCGTAACGTCGCGTAACTTCGTGTTGTCACTTTTCTTTCTTAATAAAAGACTCAGCTTTATTTAAGTTTTTAGCCTCGCCATATCATCTTCACCTATTATGCCACCCACAAATACCAAACAATCGCAGATGAAACAGAAAACGTTGATCAGCTTTTTCGCCAAACAGCCTTCTGGAGCTTCTAAAACACAAATCAAGAAGAGCGTAGTGGATACTTCGTTGACCTCAGATGGCATCGCTCGGGGAAGTGGCATTGAAGCTTCCGCAAAAGGAACGTCGCCCGCCGTAAAGGACCAGAGTCGAATAAAAAATGGGACAGATGATAATAAATGTGACTCTAACAAGGATTTAGCCTGTTTCCCATCGTCGCCATTAGACATGAAGAACACGCCACCAACAAGCGACCAAATTGACGTTGATATGCTTTCTCAGGCTTCAGATGAGGATTTTCCTCCTAAGAAAATTGTACGTTCATGTCCCAAATCGTTGCAGTACTCAATGAGGTGTTTTAGATAAAGCGAAAAAAAATCATAATCGAAGATTCTGATGAAGAGGTGACTGAAGCGAACAATAACGCACGCATATTGTCAATGCAGTCGGATAAATCAATTAGTAAGTTACTTGATACTTGATATACAATTCACATCATAGTTCAAATGTCTAGTGTCATCGAAAAGACTGCGTACGTCTTCTCCAGTAGAGGACACAGATGCACCCTCGAGCGATATTCACAGTTTTGGTTCCAAGCTTGCCATGTTTAAGAATGAACGCAGTATGCGTGGCATTACTCTCTGTTGGTACTGCGCTAAAACATCTCTTAGGAGCCTCTACTGGCAGCGCACGGAGTGATATTGAAGCGTCCGACTCACATGCGTCCTCTCATGTTGCTAGACGAAAAGGTCTGTTGTCTTTTCAAATTTCTTATTTTTGTTGAGTGTGTTTTCTAGGAAGATCTCGAAGTGCTAGCAGCTCTCGTTCTAGCCGAAGGTCAACAGATGATGATGATGACTTCATTGTGAACGATGATGTCTCTGAGTCGGATGCCATGAAGGACGATCCGGACTCAGAGCTTGAGCTCAATACGAAAAAGTCCAAATACAAGTCTGTGGACGCCCCAAAACGCCCGAAACTGAAGAGTGGTGTTTCAACCTCAAATGGGTCGCAAGACTTTTTGCTTACAGCTGCCGAACAGCGTGCACGAGAGAAGAAGACGGATAAGGTTGAAAAGGAAGAACCATTTTCATTTCTGCTGGATATACGCGATGTGCGTGGGGCGTTCCAGGTCAAAATTCTAAACTCACAGTATGCTTTAGAAAGATCGAAATAGGCCCGGAGATCCTAATTATGACCCGAAAACATTATACATTCCACCAAGTGCTTGGAAAGTGTTCACTCCGTTCGAGAAACAGGTAATCGTTCTTTCAAAAGGGCTTTTTTGATGCTGATTCTGCGCCTCAGTTTTGGGAGGTAAGCGTACCACGGAACTTTTTTTGATAATATTTTGGTAACACAGTGAAGATTAAACAAGTACACTTTGATACAGTGGGTGATGGTGTTCCTAAGCGGAAAGAGATTGGTTCATTAGATATTTCTAGATTTTATTTTTTCAAAAAGGGTATTTCTCTTTATTATCATCACGAGACACACCGCTGATAGTTGAATGATGATAAGCAAATTTCTGGAAGTAAGTTGATTATTATGCTGTCGAATTTAACTCTTATCATGAAATAGCTCTACGAAGAGGACGCGCGAATTGGGCATCGTCTCTTTGATCTAAAACTTACTCACAGAGTCAAGATGTCTATGGTATGAGTTGAAAGGCGACATCTCGTATCAGTTTCTCATTGCAGTCAAAGGTCGGCGTACCAGAAATGTCTTTTAATTTCTGGGCAGCGTACGTTTATTTGTTATGTCTTTTAAGTCGTCTGATCATTAGCAACTTTCTTAGAAAATTTCTCGCTAAAGGTTAAAACTGTTCATAAATTATATTTTTGTTTTCTTCTGATGAAATGCAGGATTCAAGGTTGGTCGTGTCGATCAAGCAGAGACAGCCCTAGGAGCAGAGATGCGTCGAACAGCAGACAAAGGCAAAACATCGGGTGATAAACTTGTTCGGCGGTATGATTATAATCTTAACGAGATACTTTGATCAACTGATTGTCAATCAGTGAGCTGAATAAAGTTTACACCATTGGGACCTTGGTTGACGGCGAACTGCTTGTGGACGACGAAGCCGTCCATTGCGTATCTATTTATGAAGATCCAGAAACAAATTCCTTTGGGATTTGTATCCTTGACAGTGCCACGTCACAGTTCGATTTGAGTGCTTTCAGTGATGATGTTTGTCGAACCAGACTAGAAACTGTGATACGACAATTGCGGCCCAAAGAAATCGTATATACCAAGGTTTAGTCTTTACTTTGAATTCTTGAGTTGCTCATATATAATTTCATTAATTAGGGTAACTTGTCCGTTTCAACTACACGTCTTCTTAAGGGAGTTTTACATGGGTCATGTCTTTGGACGAGTCTCCGACCTAACGAAGGATATGGATTTGATGAAACCATCTCTCGTTTGAGAGAGATGTTCAGCAACAACGATGATATGGACGAAAATAGCGGGATACCAGATGCGATTCGAGATATGATGGGTGATACCAATCTCATCGTCGCTTTAGGTCTTATTATGTGGTTAGTCTCTAATCCTTGGGTTTCTCTGTCCATACTTCCAACAAGACATAGGTATCTTGGACAATTGAACATTGACAAAGATATATTAAGCATGAAAAATTTCAATATCTATGACCCAATGAAGGCTGGCAAAGGGCTGATTCTGGACGGTCAAACTTTGGCTCACATAGAGGTTCATGCTTATCAACTTGTTGCGCATAATTGAGCATAATTACTGATGAGCTTATTCTGCAGGTTCTTGTAAACAACGAAGGCACTGCCGAGGGTTCTTTACTAAGTTTATTAGGAAGATGTATAACGCCATTCGGTAAACATCACCCAGTCGTTCTTTTGAATTCTTTGAATTTCGTATATTCGTTTGATTACAGGTAAACGCCTATTCAGACTTTGGCTTTGCATGCCACTGCGAGACATCAACCAAATCAAAGCGAGGTAAAAATGATTATCTTGTTTGTCGATACTAACAACTAAAATTCATTAGACAAGATGCTGTTCATGATTTTTTGGAGCACCCCACTTTCGAAGCCGAGTTCTCAAAATTAGCTCGGGGTATGCCTGATCTTGAACGTCTGGTCTCTCGCATTCACGCCAAGAACTGCAAAGTGAGGGAATTTCTGAAAGTCTTAAACGTGAGTTGGATTTAATTCAGTAACGTCGCGTCATGCATTGACGTATCGCCTTAAGTGCTTCAACAAATTGAGCAAAGGACTAGAAGACCTCGCCGAACTCGCCGACAACTTGTCCTTCACTAGCATACGCGGTTTATTGAGGACAGCTCCTAATTTGACACCGAATATCGCCAATGTCGAGAGCATGTTTGAAAAACCAGAGAATGGTATGTCGTGCGTTTTATGACAGCTGTCTTACCTCACGATTTTTCAGAGAACGTGAATGAGCTTGTACCATGCGAGGGCAAAGACGATCTATACGACAGGATTCAATCGGAGAATACCGAATTGGAGGATGAACTAGAAAGCCAGTTGAAAGCATTGCAGAAAAAATTGGGGTGAGGCGCCTGCATGAATGTTTTTCAATCGTCTCTTACGCTGTTTTCAGGCTTTCATTGAAGTTTTGGCACAGTGCACAAGGAGCCAAGGTGTGTATGTCGGTTTGGAGATGCTGACAAACACTAACGGAGCGCACACCATTTTGTTAGGAAATATACCAAGTGGAAGTAGCAGCAAGTATGGCAAGTAAAGTGCCAAAGTCGTGGTCACAAACCGGAAGTACAAAAGCGGTCAAACGATACTCTGTACCGACTCTTGAGCCGTTAATCAAAAAGCTCAAGGAAGGTCGCGAGAGGAGAAACACAGCCGTCAAAGATTTCAAATATCGTTTATATCAGGAATTCGACATGGACCGGTCCGTCTGGCTGCGTGCTATTCGAGTGATGGCAGAATTGGATTGTCTGCTGAGTCTTGCCAAATCGTCCACAGCGCTCGGCGAACCAGTTTGTCGGCCCGAATTTGTCGAAGCTGATTCTGCTTTCCTGCATTTCGAGGAGCTGCGACACCCGGCTTTATGTTTGAAAAACGACTTCATACCTAATGACATTCAAGTGGGAGGAGACATTGGTCGTATTGCACTGCTGACAGGGCCTAACATGGCGTAAGTCTCTTCCTTTCGTTGAAACGTATCATTGCTTATAAGTGTAATAGAGGCAAGTCCACCGTGATGCGCATGACGGCAGCTGGTGTAATCATGGCTCAATTGGGCATGCTTGTTCCCGCTAAAAATGCGAGGTGCGTGATCCTATTACAATTATGTTTGTAGTTACTAAAGAGCTATATGTCTAGATTGGTGCCTCTTGATTCTATTCTGACTCGCATGGGTGCATACGATAATATGTTTGGTAACGCCAGTACCTTCAAAGTCGAGCTTGATGAATGGTACGCATATATTTCGTGTACGGGTGTTCAGTTTATTGATATGATATTAGCTGCAAGATTCTTCGGGACGCTACCTCAAAGTCGCTTGTAATCCTAGACGGTACGTGATCCCACCCTTCTCATTCCCTATGAGCCTAATTGGGCATATAAGAACTTGGCCGAGGAACTTCCACTTTTGTATGTCTTGCATTCGATCGAGTCATTTACTGTACTAACAGACTTCAGGATGGTATGGCAATAGCTGGAGTGAGCATAACAACACTTCTGCTCTCTGTCGGGTTACTGATGTGTCCTAGGCTGTACTTCATCATCTGGCCACGCATACCCTTCCTTTATGCTGCTTTGCGACGCATTATTCCTCACTAACAGATGATTTTGCTAATCATCCGAATATCAGAAATATGCATATGGAAACACTTGTGGATGACGAAAAGAAAGAGGTCAGTATTTAATGTGACGTATAGATTTAGACACCAGAGTGATGCTTATTCGAAATCATTAGCTTGTTTTCCTTTATAAGCTCATCGATGGAGTAGCTACTGGCTCATTTGGCACACACGTGGCGAATTTAGCAGGAGTCCCTTCCGAAGTCGTTTTCCGTGCGGAAGCTATATCACAAGATTACGCCAAGCAATTTGAAGAAAAGCTTTCCAAGCGAAGTAACATAGGATTGCCATTGACTCTTCAAGCCGATTTTGCATACCTATGGAAGCTTTCGACTGGACAGATGATTCCGAATGAGAACACGAAGAGTACCCTTAACGTTTTGAGGAATTTTATAAAAAACCAAAGCTTGTAGTAAAAGAATGCTCGGATCTGCTTCGTAGTCATGGCTGGTTTTATATCTTCTTCTTTGCTTTCGATATTTTCATTCTCACTGCATTAATCCCGCATCGTGCTGCATTATTCTAATTGTCTATAATTGAATGCAATTTTAATATTATACCGTTGTGCAAGCCATCTGGACAAACTCCGTTCCAAAAATCTAGAGCTCCCAGTACTCGTTTGTTCTCTTGTTGGAGATGAGTTACGCTAATTTCGGTGTCATTCGCACATCGAATTATGATAGCCTGGCTAAAAGGATCGAAAACGGCATCACCAGGATCCGATAATTTTGGATGTTTGAGCATAGGAGGTGAATGGATTGATAGCTGCTCTAATTGTAAGCTGGGACCGTAAGGCAAAAGTGTCCGTAATGCGTACTACGGTGTCAAGTCAGAATCGGAAAACCTGTTTGTATAAGATATTGAATACGTCTTACTTGATGATGAGCTGCTCTATGATGTCGATCTAGTTTAAAGGCATCCCATGTGTTCCAGTCAATTTCCATAAAATTCCTTTTTATGAACGGTGCCGAGGTAGCTTTTGAGGGATCTTGTTTGGTAGGTCGTGCCTAACCTACATGAATTTGGCAATGTTTGAGTAGACGTATGGCTCCTTACCTTGTCAGCTAGTATTTCTCGGAGAGAATGCACTAACAGTTGACCACCGACGTCTGCTAGTGTCCGACTGAGAGAATCGAAAGTCATATCTGGACTTAATCTCTGTGTAATGTGTTAAGATCTAGAACGTAGTTGCCGGAGTAGCGTATGGGATACCATTGATTGACTGGCCCATATGTCACCTGAATCGACGCCGTATTTGAATGGGTTTATAGTCAGAATCGACACACCCGTTGTACTCGCACCATCTGCAATTGCGTGTTGAATAGGAGCCGGTCCTCGGTATAAAGGTAGCAGAGATGGGTGGACGTTCAGTCGATGGCTCTTACGGAACAAGCGTAAAATTGATGCAGGTATAATACGGCCAAAAGAGGCTGTTATGAGGATGTTTTCGCGAGAAGATTCGTTTTGGAAGATTGAGGGAACCTATAAACAGAAATTAGATATTCCTCGCTTATCTTCAACATTCACACTAACTTCCCAAAACTTCATTCCAACATTTTTTGGGGGTACGGTCGCGGTCGGAATGTTGAGCGAACGAGCTAAAAGCCTCAATGGCGCTATTGACAACACTATGAACAGAAGATCTTTTGTAAGGAGACTACACTGACAGGCAGTAATATTTTTTCCTCTTCGACCGGTTTTAGCATCGGGATTTGTCACTATGCAAAAATTGTCCCACAAATCTTTTGTAGTGTTGTCGGAAGACCGGACTCGGAGCTGGCAAGACTGGGTAAGGCCACGAACCTGATTCTTGGTATAAATGTCGGAATACTGTACAAGAAAAGCGATCTTGACCAAGGAATAGAATGTTGCATTTTGAGGCGGAGCTATCCGCAATTGTCGAGAAATAGCGGGAGCATTGGTTCACGAGAACCATAGACCTTACGATTTTTTGGGCCTTGAGAATTTACCGCGCCGCCTCCCGCGCTGACGCGGCACACTGCCGCGCAAATCTCACGAAGTTTTTTTTTGAGGCTGAATCGCAGCGTTATATTGCGCGAAAAGCAGCGCGGTCACCAACTTGTTTTGAAGCAGGATTTGGCCTTCAAAATCGCGGTCTAGAGAGTGAATGTGCTGTCCGGCTTGCAGGCGTCATGCAGGAGGGCAGCAGGTATCTTAGGGTGTTCAGAGGGGCCATTTTCGCGTATATTTGGGATTTAAAAAATGTTAGATAGTTGAAGTTATGTATATACATGTTGTATATACTTTGAATTCCCCGCCATCTTCCCTCAATGCTTGCCTACCTGCCCTCACCAGCCACTAGCTACCCTCTCACACTCAGGCTAGCCTATCCATAATCCAATCACAGTGAATGGACCCTTATAAGTGTGCTGACTGACCCCAGATCACAACACAAGGAGGCAGAAATAGGTTGCCCTTGAGCTCGAGTGACTGCTGCAGCAGTTGTGGTGGCGAAGTACAGCCATGCTAGTGATTGGGCCTTGAGAATTTATTCAATGTGCAAGCAATCACGCCAGTTTGAAAAGACGTTTGCAACAACAATGTTCAAGTTTGAATGTGCTCTCAGAAAGTTGCCGCTGTAATCTCCCTCGGAAAATTGTTGCGTTAAATTCCTGTACTTTAACGCAGCAATTCTCCGAAACGAAAGATTAACATATTGCTGCAGTAGAGCGAGCAATGGCGCTTTTAACATTGAATAGACACCATACCAGCTGTAAACATTTATTGCACATGTATGCACAATATGTAATAAAGTGGGAACATGCAGAATTTTTCGTTTCGGAGAATTGCCGCGGTAATCTCCCTCGGAAAATTGCTGCAGTAAATTCCTGTACTTTAACGCAGCAATTCTCCGAGGGAGATTACCGTGGCAACTTTCTGAGAGCACTTTCAAGCTTGAACTAATGTTCGATATTGAATTGTTGTAGTAGTGTTGTGTAAACACCGTTAATTAGAAAAGAGAAAATTTTGTATATCTTGTGTATATATATTGTGCGCATAATATTTTGCCTGCAATGAAAAATATTCATCATGATAGCAATAATGTGCTATCTCTATCTTACTAAAATACTGGTAGCCAGCAACTTGAAATTCCTTTTAATATGTATATAAAGAGCCATATTTTTCGAGCAGTGCTATATACAAATTCTAGTTTTCTTTTACTTCAAAAGTTCACCAGCGCAGCAGCTCGCGCGGTAAATTCCCATAGCCTGAAGATTACCGCAGCAATTTGCCGAGGGCAGAAGATTACCGCAGCAATTCACCGAGAGCAGAAGATTACTGCATCAATTCACTGGGGGCAGAAAATTACTGCAGCAATTCTTTGAAGAAGAATTTTGGGATTACTCCAATATTAGTACTTTAAAAAATATAGGACTCATCCTCTGAACAGCTCGAAAACTTGAAAATCATGGTTCTGCTAGACTGCTGCAGCAAAGTTGGCCTCAGTCAGCACCTTCAACGTTAAGAATGAAACTAGATATTAGTGCAAAATAAATTCATCACACATAAATCATAAACTCTTAATCTCTAGCTTGTAACTCGTTTGTTATACTTTATTATACTTTTAAACAAAAATGTGAGAGTTTTTGGTTGGCGCAGTAATGGGCCGCGTGAGCGCGGGAGGCTGCGCGGCAAATTCCCATAGCCCCGATTTTTTACTCACTGACGCGCGAGCGTGACACAATCAATTTCAATACCGGTTGAGGAACATCCCTGGGGCTCGATAAAGGTCTCACTATTGAATGAATCTAGGGCTATCCCCAATATTTAGATAATGTGCCACCTAAGAAACATCTTTATTATTTATGCTGGTGATGAAAAAAAGAGAAAGGCACATCTATGCGCATGCACAAGAGTCAATTAATACCAACTGCATCTGCAGAGAACAGTGTCAAATCATCCCTTCACGGGGATTTACAGTAATATTACCACAAACAGCAGCACGTAATTCTCAAAGTGAAAAAATCAGTGCACAGTAGATACTAGATTCGATTTTGAATGGAATGTGGACTCAGCAGAGTCCTGGCGCGCGTGAGAACAAGGTGTCTTTAGGTCACATCCTTGTCACAATTACTGCAGACACCACTGGCCTAAAGCTCTCAGCATGGCACGCTTTGGATTGACGGAAGATAGTGACGACGAGGCTCTTCCCAATCAAGCTGCTTCAAAAACGAACGAAGTAAAGGGTAGTTTCACCTCGTCTACGTCAAATAAAGGAAAAGCGCGTGCAACGAATTCCCAGGATCCTCAGACTGACCTCAGCAGTCGCAGTGGGGCAGCTGTTAAAGCCTGGGACACTCGTATAAACGCGAACAACGTCTCTACGCCGGAGTCTGCGAAACCTCCTAAACCTGTATTCAATGCCGCCTCTGAAGATAAAAGTGCCACAACCAAGTTCCAGACTGAAGGACACTCGAGGCATGTCGCGACCGATCGCTCGGAACCAAAGCAGCCTGTCCGTGCTGTCTCTGGAGAAACGACTGAAGATGAATTAGATTATGACTATAACGACTATGACGAAGAAGAAGAATATCAGCGACGCAGGACCAGTGCACCCCCACCCTCATGGCCTGAACAACTTGGATTGGAGCCTTATCGAGTGCATGTCATGCAGGCGTCGCTTTTCAGAGCAACAGAAGCACAGGAACACGAAAAAAATATCAAGACTGATACTCCTGCCAACAAGTCGTCGGTGAAAAAACTAAAGCTAAAACCATCAGGGATGAAAATGTCTGGACTGGAACCTCGGGAGCACATGGAAAAGTTATTCAGCGCATCATCGAAGCTTTTACGGAAACACAGTCGTAGCTCAGAAGGGGAAGGATTTCGTATGGATCGACTGGAGGAATGTATTTTTTGTCGCTGGTTTCTTAATGCCATGATTATTGAATTTTGCCCTCTTTAGCGCACGACATTTGACAAATCGATGGATCCTGAACCGTATCTTCCTAGTCGGAAAATAGTTCGAATGCAAGATGTAGAGTCTGTTACGGCTGGTATGGAAGGCGCATATGTAGATGCCGGGCTGGCGTTAGGTCGGTCTACGCGTGTCAGCTGGGGGCCTGGTGGAATGTTAGCACGAGTTGGTGCAACTTCAAGGTATGTCCATTCAAGATCATCCTAACCTTTATTGAAATCCCGGTCTACGTCTAGTTCCACTGTACACATACAACATATCGCTGTAATAGCTGGTGATGAAGTAAGTCGCCTGCTTCTAAACACTATGTTTATGTATTCATAGGACTTCTCTCTCGCAGGAAACCGAAAAATCTCGCGCTTCCCAACTTCTGGAGACTCAAATAAGTCATTCGATGATAGAGTTGAACGATGAAGGAACTCCCATCGCGTTTCCCGATCGGAGTCTTACATTCTCTCTTTTCTCGTCCTTACTACCCGATAACGAACACTCTCATGAAGCCCAAATATGGCGGCAGGGTGTTGCATTGTTTGACCCTGTCAGCCATGTACTTTCCTCCGTCCCTTCCCTAACAAAACAACGCCTGATCGCACTCCAACGGCGCACTGCATTGGCAGACTGGTTAGCAAATACGGTCGCGCCTACTGTCACAACTGCTCTTCGTGAGAAATCAGGCTCGACCGCAGCGGAGAGAGCCTTCATTAGGTTGACTGGTCGTCAGATTGAAGAAGCAACTGATGCGGCAGCGGCTGAAGGAGACGTTCATCTGGCAATGCTGATTTCGCAAGCGGGAGGAGACGCGGAATTTCGCAGTGACGTCGAGAATCAGCTTGCCATTTGGTCAAATGAAAGCGTTGATAAACTCATTCATGAGAGCTATCGCAAATGTATGGCGGTGTTGGCCGGTACAACGTCTTTGTGGAGACCACCACGGAATAGTAACAATACCTCTCGCGTCAGCGAGATCAATGTTGTCACTGGGTTAGACTGGAAACGGGCTTTTGGGCTGATGTTATGGTACGGACCTGGCAGTGAATATATGGAAGGGTTCGAAGGCGCCCTCGAACGTTTCGAGAAAAATATAGGCCAAGATGAAACTCCGTTCCCTGTGCTCCCGTATCAAAGAGCCAATGCTCTGAAAAAGGCGCCATCAAGCTCTGTAGCGGGTCTTGATTCCCAAACCGTGGCATTAGATGAGGCAGATGGCTCGTTTGAGCTGCTCCGTTTAGCGGCGGGACAGATTCCCCTCGAGCGAGCCATATATCCACGAGCCTTTTCATCCTCGCGTCTGGACTATCGGATAACTTGGCACTTGTATATTC
The DNA here is from genome assembly GCA_027605045.1 of Phallus indusiatus. Lineage (NCBI taxonomy): Eukaryota > Fungi > Basidiomycota > Agaricomycetes > Phallales > Phallaceae > Phallus > Phallus indusiatus. The sequence continues at coordinate 76,254 of JAQFWX010000100.1, read as the reverse complement.
TTCTTTCCCGTGCGATGCGTCTCAAGGACTTTTCTGATCGACAGAACCCGGATGACGAGACTATTTCAGAAGACTCGGAAGTCGAGGGCCACAGTAATATTGCGGATAATGTGACTTGTGCATATGCCGCTCAGCTGGAAACATTAGGACAATTACAAAAGGCCGTCTTCGTTTTGTTACATCTTGAGGGGCCCAATGGGTAAGCCGTGAGCTAAAAAAAAAAAAACTCATACTTAACATGCTAATACGATGTACAGCCGAAAGAAAGCTATACAGGACTTACTTTGCAGGCGGGCTCATGAACTTGAAGATTGGCAGATCGTGGGTTTACAATCGATGAGTATACCCAGCACCTGGATTGAATATGCATTGGTGGGTTGTGTTTTGTGACTAACCAAGCACTGTCTAATTTGTCGTGATTAGGGCTGTTTGGCACAATATGAGGGCCGGGTGTTTGATGCATACGAACATTTTCTTAAAGCGGATGAGCAGAAGATAGCTCATGATATAGCTATGTATGAGTTAGGACCTGAAGCTGTTATCAAAGGCGATATGGCACTTATTCGAGCTCTATTCCGTCCGTTCGATCCTCAAGCTGTAGATGGTTGGTCCTTCAGGGGCAAGGTCTGTGTTTTAAATTGACGAAATAGCCCTCGAGTTATTGGACTGACTTGAATGTTGATAGCTATTTTTGGATTATGCGGATGTTATGGAACGACTGCCTATGCTCATTGCTTCAGTGCAAGGAAATGCTGTTCATGACGTAGTCGAAGCAGCCGAGCTCAACAGAGTTAAAAACCTCATACCCCAGCTCATTCGCATGCTTCCAGATGCTTTACGGGACCGCACTGATCCACGACATCAAGCTGTCCTTTCGGAAATGTTGAGCAAACTGTTGTCAAGTTTTGATAGCATTCAAGAAAATACAAATGAAGTCGGTATTTTAAATTATCATATGCCGTTTTCGATCTGATCTGGTTATTTTTTTTTAGCAAATTGATTTCGAGTCTGAGCTTGTTAATGAAGCCGATCGTCTCCAACATATCCATAACACTATGTATACACGTTTTCTTCGGGCGTTGGCGGCGTAAAATACTACATTGTATATTAATCAGTTGTTCTTGTTGTTATTGTTATGTATATAATTTGAAGCAAGCAAGGGTCCCAATAATTAAGACTTTCGCCAAAACATACCTTTCAGAGAGAGATAGTCGCTAACATCCTTATGTGTTAATTTTGGCAAAACTCGACGGGGCAACATGACCGAGTGGTTAAGGTGTCAGACTTGAACCTCAATCAAAGCATCTGATCCTCTCTGAGGGCGCAGGTTCAAATCCTGCTGTTGTCGTTTTTTTGTTTCCCAACCTGCGCTTTTAGTATATAGCACGCACTTTGGACTTCACATTGTCCACCGTCGGATTTTTTTTGCCTATTTGGTCGCCAACGTTTGCCTTCAGTCGAGTTCTATGCAATGCCTCTAGAGTCTTCAGATTCCAGAGCAGCCGTTCTGCGTTTATTCTAAATTCCCTAGAAGTCATTTTGGGTCGTAGTGTGTCTTTTCAGTTTTAGTACAGTCCTTAAATCAGTCTGAAGTTAGTCGGGTATGAGCAACACCGTCATACTGCCTCAATCATGCTTAGGCGATCTGATAGATCTTATCGACGCCAGTGTGACATCTGTGACACTACGTGTTTTTCGATCTCACTATGACTTCAAACAACGACAACGCGTAAGTTTTGCCACATTGACTGAATGAATGATTTCAGCTGAGCTACATAATAAAAGAATTCAAATGCAAGACGTGGAGCCACCTTCGGCAGACGTTATGAAAGTGTTCTACGAACGGCTCTATCCCTTCAAAACGGTTTTCCAATGGTTAAACCATGAACACGCCCCTTCGAAGATGTTCACTCACCGCGAGTTTGCTTTTACTTTACCTGGAGATATTTATTTGCGTTATAACTCGTTTATGAACCCCGAAGATTTTAAGAAACAAGTTTTGAAGCTGTTACCTTCGCGATTCGAAATCGGGGCAGTTTACACGGCAATGGTGCGACTCAGTTGTCCTCATTGACTACCTATTTCCAACGTGATATTTGTTTTTTTTTGTTATAGCCTAAAGACAAAAAGACGCTTAGACCTGGAATGCTCCAACCAACAATGCGTGAATTGGTCTTCGATATTGATATGACAGATTACGACTCCATCCGCACGTGTTGCTCTGGTAAAGGAATTTGCAAACGCTGCTGGAAGTTTATTGCTGCGGCAGTCCAAGTTCTCGATTCCGCATTACGAAATCAATTTGGTTATCGGAATCTTCTTTGGGTGTACTCTGGTCGACGTGGGATTCACTTGTGGATTTCGGACGAGGAAGCATTACTTTTAACAGACGATCAACGAAAATCCCTTATGGGCTGGTTAGAGGTTGTTAAAGGAGGGAAAGAGCAGCTTAAAAAAGTGAATGTACGATCTGGCAAAAACGTGTCACCACTTCACCCCGCTCTCAAGTGCGTTTTTAGAAGACGGCTGTTGGAATTTTTCGTTTTGATGGTTATTCCCTTAGCGCAGCACTACAGCGTTTGAAAACCTCCTTTCATGGGCTGGTGTTACAAGACCAGGATTCATTTGGTGAAGAAGATAACTGGAAAATTATATTAGAGTACTTGCCAGATTCAGGTGTGTGCGCCATCTCGCACCGCGTATCTGCTTTTTTTCGCTCACTTGACAGACAGATGTGAAAAAGAAATTACGAGAAGATTGGGCTGAAGATCTTAATCGCACTTCAGAACAGAAATGGGACGACTTAAGAAGAGCAATCGTGGCTGCAAAACAAAAGGTAATTGCGCAGTCGTTACGTATTCTGTTCACAGTTGACTCCTTTGAGTAGGATAAAAAGAGCCAGGAAATGGTAGTTATACAACACGCTTGTCAATGAGACATAAACATTATTAAAAGTGTGGCAATTTACCCAGGACCGGTATACGGCAGCCATGGAAGATATTATTTTGGAATTTATGTATCCCCGATTGGACTCTGAAGTAACCAAACATCGAAACCATCTTCTGAAAGCACCTTTTTGTGTTCATCCGAGTACAGGTGAGTCGTCTCGTCTCGTCACGTTGTTGTTTCAAGTGCTTAAATAGGGAGACAGGACGCGTTTGTATTCCAATTGAGCCCGATCATGTCCTTGATTTCGATCCTGAAAAGGTGCCAACTGTAGAACAATTAATTAAGGAACTAGACCAGATTGGCGGGGGCGAAACCCATCATTCGGGTAATTACATTTTGCCAAGATGATTTTCCGTTTTTGATATTCAAATTATTATATACTTTAGATTGGGAGAGAACGTCGTTAAAGCCATATGTCAATATAATGGAACGTCTTGCCCTTACTCTGATGAATGAAAAACGACTGGAAAAAAGGAAAACGAGTGTGTTCTTTAATTTATCTGTTTGTGTTCATATTGTGTTGTCTAAATCTTGTCTTCAGAAGACATGTCGTGGTAAACCCTGTGGACAAACCGATTGTGTGATTTAAGATAATCCTGTATAATACGCATATATACAAATAAATTAAGAGAAGAGACTTATTCCCGGTACTCAGAAGTTCGTCGTTCTCTTTTCTCGAGTAGGTAATAAAGTCAGCTTGATTGTTGATAGGACCTCGGGGAAGAATCACGAGTATAAATTGCGTGATAGGATTTTATTGTATAACAAGACGACTCACCCCCACAAAGGTTTGTTATTTATAAATAACAGAATGCGAATAATAAAGGTCTTTTGTCTGATAGGACAATGGACGATTAAAGGCAGGAGTTTCGGAGAAGCCGCGTAGTAAATTGGAAATGACCGAACGATCTTTGCCAAGAAACATTCTTTTGTTTGGACTCAATGACATACACCGTGATTATATTTGGCATTCATTATCCGGTACATGACATCTATTTGTCGATTCCCGAGACAATCAATAGGAGATAAAAGGTTGTGATATAAAGCGCTTTTTATATCAGATAAAATTTTATGTACCGTGTTGAATAGCAACAACAACTCTTTCGTTCGGGCTAATAATGAATCAAGAAGTCGGGGACAATCGAATGAGGATACGTTGTTCGGTCATTGTCTCTGAATGATCCTAGCTTTTAGTTTATTGTTATATCATCTCTTGCCGACGGCGTTTCCCATCTCAACGGTTGAGAAAAAAGGACGGGGTGTGTTTTGAGGTACGGGTGTGGCTGTAGCTAATTAGGCCTAAGATTCTTCATGAAAGCGCTCGTATTGTCTCTTGGCTATGTCTTCTTTGTACTTTTCATGAATGACGGCAAATACGTCGTCGAGATTACTCAAGGCCTTTAGGAGAGCATTCAATGACGATTTGCCATCTGTGTGTTTACATAATGAGGTGAGCAAAACAATAGCATGGGATACATTAAACGGATAAATGTCACGTACCATACATCTGTATCCGGATATGGATGTTTTCTTCGGATGGATGAGGGACACTAAAGAGAAGAAGAGACGTGAGGAGACCTTTGTGTGAGTACGAATAAGAAAATGTCAGGCGGGCTGGACTAGGCACCTGTAGCCGCAGAATTCGACTTCGGGGCTAGGGACGTTTAGTCATCAGGAAGAATAAAATGAAACAAAAGACCGACTCTTTCATTAGCATCCAACGCAAAGCGTTTCCGAGGGTATGTGTCTCGTTCCGAATGATATATGTAGCTGCCGACAAGTCGGGTGAGGCATTTTTGAGCTGAAGCGAGTGTGGCCACGGGTTGGATAAGACAATGATGAATGGATAAAAAGACACGCACAATAGACACTTTTGGGAGGAGACTGGCAGACGCAGGCTGAGTGCCACTCTCCATTTCGGGCGTGAACAAAAAGAGAGTCGAGGGTATGCGCGCCTAGTTTTACGTCTGCTGAGTGTTAGCTAAGCTGCTGCTATGAGGCTAAGCGCTGGCGACGGAGCCGGAGAATTGTCTACACTAGCTGTTGTGCCGTATTCTTATTGTTGTGCTTTTTGGCTATTATTTCCAAGAATGGACAAACCTGCTGAGGAACAAACCATGATTCGCTAGGGAATGCGCTTTATTGACATTCTGCTATAAAAAAAACAACGCAAATTGGATCCGGGACACAACTGGCATTGTATCACCACCGCCCCCAGTTTATTCCGCACCTAACAACAACTCCCCTATTTCCTTTCCGGCAGGTCCCCCATCCATAAAACATAAAAATCACCGATACTTTCTTGCTATTTCCCTGGTGGACTTCTCCCCTTTATTCTTCCATCTCTGACCCCCCCTCATCATCGTTTTCCCTCTCGCATTATCAACCCCATCACTACTACAAGTCATGACAGTCAGCCTTCCCTCCATCAGCCATTTATTCATCAGAGATCCCTCGTCACGGGAGGACGACGTCGAGGATTCCTGCCCCGAGTCGTCGCCTGCCAAATCCGTATGTCGTCATTCCTTCTTCTCAGTTGTATTGTGTAACAACTTACCCCGGTACTCGTAGATTAATGTTCATGACCTTCCTTCTCTCCACATCCCGCTCCCCGCCCCGAAAGATATCCAGATCGGACACGCGAGGCGTGTCTCGACATGCTCGACATCTTCAGCACCTTCTCTCTCGTATTCTCCTTCGCCTTCACCATCTCCTCCCCCAACTCGATCAGCATCACCTGAACCTTTCCTCCTGGTTCCTTGCCCCATGGAAAGCGCGAATGCTATCGTTATAGTTCCCAATCGTAGAGAAAGCAAGAACCCTAGTTCTCCAAAGACGACATCGCCAATACCACGACCATCGTATTCCACACCACCGGTTTTCCGGCCATGTAAACCATCAGAAGCACGAGCTTTACTTCTTATCGGTCCCGCTATTTCGGCTCACGCACGTAAAAGCTCCGTCAGAATGCATCCTTACCGCATCGTACGGGAACGTCGGATATAGCATATATACACCTACCCCATTCCCCCCCTCCTTTCTTTTTTTTTTTGGCAAACACATTTGTTATCATTATCATCATACATACCATACCTTTGGCTTTCCCACAAGGACACTCCCTGTATACTTTAACAGAAGAAGGAAGAGGTTCATGTACGATTGTTGTCATCCTAGTGCGGATTCTGGGGCATGTTGTCAATCATTCATTAGCGTAGGATTTATAACCATACATGTTGTTTTACTACATATATCAGGCAATGTCAGAGTAAGAGCTGTGTATATGTATCTTATCTTATTGAAAGCGTGAAATCATCGTCTCCAGAGAATACAACCCAAATGAAGACGGGGCGGTTTGAACAAGATTTTCTCCCGACAAAGTGTATGCCTCGTTCCTGAAATGTCTTTCGGAGGTGTTTCACCGTTCGCACGAATTAGTCCAAATCGTTCACTCACACGAACCAGTTTAGCATGTGCGCGCACGAGGCTCAAAGCCACATGCAACTCTGAAATATACATCTGAAGTCGGGTATTTGGTTAAATTCGATCGCGTCAGTCAATTCAATTCTGGTTCTTTTGAGTCATAAACGCAATAGATTCGATTTCATTCAAAGCCGAAATTGATGTGACATGTGACATTAGCGATAAGTGTGTGAATTCTCGGCCATTTTGTCTTCGGTGCTTTTTTAATGGCCTAGCCGGGTCTCGTCACCGAATCACGACTCGGAATTAGCACATCCTCTTTTACTCAGAACTCAGATTGAGTGGAAAAAAGCAAACGAGTGAACAGAGTTTTTGCTGGAGTTTTTTTTTGCAATGCTTCAATTTCAGCTCGTTGTTGCCATTGTACTGGCCATCGCTGTGTTCTGCAGCGCTGTTCTCTTTTTCTGGCTCTCGCCTCCAAATCGGACTGGAAAAATAGCTCTACCGACCACGAACGAAGACGATGCCTTTAACCAGCAGCTCTCAGACGATACCGACCTCTTTCTCGTCACAAAACCCGAGGATTTCATTGACGGCACTCCTGTCAACGAAGATCAGTTCTGGGCTAAGGTAGGATACACGAACCCGTCTTTTCTCCACTTTTTCTGAATTTTTTTTTTTAACTTTTTCCTTCTTACCAGACGCGATTAAAAAAACTAGTGCTTCTCGGGATTCTCTCGTGTCTCGTTGCCGTAGATACTGTCGCTTTAGGATTCTCAATTGCTACCGAAGCGTCACAAGAAACCATCATTTCCTGCGCGATTCGTATTGTTTTCGACGTTTACTTGGTTATTCTTGTTTCACTTACAGTACAAGATGTCGATGTTCCACACCACTGGGTTACCATTGTCCATCTGTCTTCTTTGATTTCCCTTTCCTTCTTCATTTCGGCCCTTGAAACTATCCTCCCGGACGTACCTGATGTTATCGTCTCTGGACAAGAAGGCTCCGTCTTGTTGTTGGACGTGCTGTGGTATATTGACCTTGCTTTGACATTTATCGCTACTGCCATTGCTATCACCATCCCAAGAGGCCCAAAGTTGCATTTTCCATCTGAAAATATATACTCGGAAAAGACACTGGAGACATCGACCACTCACTTCCACGAAAATGTCTGCGGCATTTCAGGTCAGAATATATGCAAAGTATATGCCACCCAAATTAATTTTTTTTTTCGAATTACTGTTAGATGCATCTGTCTTGGATTTCCTCTTATTTTCATATACCACAAAAGTCATTCTTTTAGGTGTTACTCGAGAGTCTCTAGAAATCGGTGATTTACCGGTTGTAACAGCGAATATGCGGGCAACGACAGCATTTTACCGCATGAGAACAGCCCTACGACGTATCAAGTCCACCTCACTGTCTCCCCGCTTCTTGACTGGTACACGCTGGGAATGGAAGCCGACTCCTGGGTCAGGCTGGATGCTCATGTATAAACTGGCCAAAGTCAACATCATCCCACTTACTGCTCAGACTTCTCTCGCGGTAGTTAGCGCGCTGCTCTTTTATGCTCCCGCCTTTTTCTTGCAAGAGCTTGTCGCCTTTTTGGAGCTCAGTAAGACTGGTGAAGAGAAGAATATTCGTTGGGGATGGGTTTATTGTCTTGGTCTCTTTTTGTCGAATGCGACTTGTTTCCTAAGTACGTTGGTTTTTTTAGCCTTTTTTTTTCTTTTAACGTATCGCATTTTAGTCACTGGGCAACTGGTAAGTTCTGGGTACTCGGCCGAATTATCTTTTTATTGATGTGTGATACATAAAGTGGAGTCTTAGTACCACCACACTGCAAGTAAGCCTTGCAAAATTTTCCCTTTACTTTCATCATTTCTAACATATATGCAGGTCCGAATGCGAATTCAACTGAACTCAGTTCTCTTCGCCAAGACATTAGTGCGCAAAGACGTTGCATCATCGTCTTCATCGTCAACTCCATCAACACCCGCTCAACCAGAAACTCCAACTACCCCGATGACCACGGCTTCCGCTTCCACGTCCAACTCAGTACCAGAGAAGAAAGACGAAGAAGAGGACTTTTCGAGTAAAGCTCAGATTATGACACTTATGACCACAGATGTAGATCGTGTTAGCGACTTCTCATGGCACCTGTTCTCTCTCGTCGGTGTGTACACCGTGATGTTTCTTTCTTTCTCTTGAGCTCTTATCAACAATACGTCAGATTCCCCTATTGAGATTTTAATTGGATCTTATTTCTTGTACACGCTACTGGGTATTTCGTGCTTTATCGGTCTAGCTGTAACATGTCTTTTCTTGCCTATGAATCATTGGGCAGGGAAGGTTGTCGTTAAGGCACAAGACAGTTTAATGAAAGCTCGAGATGAACGTGTTTCTTTAATGAATGAAATTCTCGGGGCCATCCGTATGCTCAAGGTGTGCCTTTTCTTCGTTTTTTTTTTACTGATCTTATCATATGCCGTTTTTTTATTAATTGCCTGGTTTTTTTTTTAGTTCATGGCATGGGAACGCAGTTTTGAGAAAAAAGTTCTGAAAATTCGAGACAAGGAGTTGTATTTCCAGAGAAGAAATTATATTATTGAGGTAAGTAGCAACTTCGTTTGTTTTTGAGAAATAAATAACATTTGTCCCAAGACACTATTCAATATTATCTGGTAATGGCTAAGTTCAAGATCTGGTTTTTATGACGAACTCTTACTTATTTTTTCACAGGAATGCATCCCCGATAGTTGTCACCCTTGTCTCATTCTGGCACTTTGCGGTCATCCGCCAACAAACGTTGACCCCGTCCATTGCCTTCACATCGGTATGTTCATTTCTAGATATATTAAACCAATGTTTTTCTTATAACAACCATTTGTCGAATAGATTGCTGGTATGTTTGGCTTCATTTGCGCCGAACAGCTCCAATCTTACCATGAGGTTTCTGTTTTTAGTGTTTACCGAGATGAAATTTGCTCTCAACGCGTTACCTGAAACGTTCATTAATACACTCCAGGTGCGTTGATTTCATTCCATTTCAGACGGTCTCTCTGTTTATCCTTATCATCGTCATTCTAATAGTCGCTTGTCTCTGTTCGTCGAATTGAGAAATATCTTGGTTCCGCGGAGATTAAAGCTGTTCCACCGTTGAAGGACCAGGATCTGACTATAGCGTTCAACAATGCTACTGTCACTTGGCCTCAAGATCGTGCAAGCGGAAGTTCCAATTCCAGTGCAGCTTCCACTCCCAGACATAAATTCATCCTTATTGATTTAAATTTGAAATTCCCTGAAGGAGAATTATCTTTGATTTGTGGAAGGGTATGTTTTTCTTTTTTCTCTCTAGTGGAACTGATTTTTAATTTTGGCCTGTAGCTGGGATCCGGTAAATCACTGTTACTTCTCTGTAAGCATCTTTTCGAGGAACCAATCCATTTTGTTTGTCTAATATATTCCATAAGCCCTACTTGGTGAAGCAGATCTGCTAAGTGGACAAATATGCTGCCCTCGCTCTCCCCCGAACGCTATCGCCTCTTTTGAAAAGGTCATACCTCCTCCTGAAGAATGGATAGTCCCCGGATTGTGCGCATATGTCCCGCAAGCCGCTTGGTTAAGGAACGCTTCAATTAAGGACAATATTCTTTTCAATTTGCCTTATGTCGAAGACAGGTACAAGAAGACGCTTGAGGTAAGATATATTGTTTTGTCTACCAAGTGTTATGTAAAGTTGTTTGACATGTCATTTTGTCAAGGCTTGCGCCTTGGTCAATGACTTGAAGATCTTGGAAGATGGGGACGAGGCTGAAATTGGAGAAAGGGGTGTAAATCTTTCAGGCGGTCAAAAAGCTCGTGGTATGTCTCTTTTGAGCTCCGTGTCCCGACATCAATATATGAATAGCTGATTATTCGCAGTTTCACTCGCCCGCGCCGTCTACTCCCGCGCTTCGATATTGTTATTAGACGATGTCTTATCCGCTGTGGATGCACATACGGCTCATCACTTGTACGAAAAGTGTCTAAAAGGCGAACTAATGCGTGCACGAACTGTCGTCCTTGTCTCGCACCACGTTCAACTTTGTTCGCCAGGCGCTAACTATGTCGTTGCGCTAGATAACGGTCGGGTGATATATTCTGGTGATAGCCAAACATTCCGAACGTCCGGCGTAATGGACAAATTGATCCAGTCCGATAACGCTGAAACAAAAGAGCCGGCCGAACCTGAAGTTCAAGATGGTCAGTTTAAAGTTGTAGGCGAGCACGATTCACAATCTGAATCGAGCTCCACTATTGCTCCTACTGCGGAGGAGGAATCGCCTCCAGCGGAGAAAAAGAAAGTGCCTAGAAAACTTGTTGAAGAGGAAAAAAGAGCTGTCGGCCGGATTGGAAGAGATGTTTGGAAAACCTATATTCTTGCCTGTGGTGGTAGCCAGTACTGGATTTTGTTTGTCGTTTCCATGTTATCTGCGGCCGCATCGCCCGTTTTCGAAAATGGATGGTTGAGGTTTGTTGTTAATTAGCTGTGTTCTAAAGCTATATGGTGCTCAAGTTTTTTTTCTTCTAGAATTTGGTCCGGTGCAGTGGAGCAGGGCAACATGCAACATTCGACTGTTTTCTATATCAGTATATATGCTGCTGTGACTGGGATCGGTGAGAATTTTTTTATGATTACTCATTCAGTTCGCGCTCAAATAAGTTAATGTCGTTTGTGTTAAGGTCTTATCTTCTCGACCTTTAGGTGGTTCGTTCTTTGTAAGTGTTATGCGCCTTTGGCTATAAACAGTGGCTAACATCTTGTAGATTATGGTTCTATCCAGGCGTCCACAGTCCTTTACAAACGTATGCTGCTCACATCAGTTTCTTCTCCTGCCAAAAATGAACCTTCTTACTAGGTCTGCTCGAAACCGTTCTATTCGCTAAAATTCGTTTCCATGATACAATTTCGCGAGGGCGCCTGCTTAATCGGTTCGGAAAAGACTTTGAGGGTACGTTTATTTTTGACTCTTATGACTATGACCGGGACATTGAAGCCTTCCCGTTAATAGGTATCGACAGCTCGTTGGCAGACAACTTTGGCCGCAGCTTCATCAATGCACTTTCGGTCATTACAACTATCGTTGCAGTTACATCTGTTGGGGGTCTTCCATTTTTTATTGCAGTATTAATATTGGGGTATATCTACTACAGTGGTATGAAAATTTTCTACAGAAGAACTTGGTAAAGCTGGTTTGACTCTTTTTCAAAACAGTCGCTAAAGTATACGGACAAACTTCTCGTGACATGCGTCGTCTAGATTCAGTAACACGCTCGCCTTTATATTCAATATATGGAGAAACGATAGCCGGGGTTACAATTATTCGTGCATTCGGTGCAGGATCCAAGTTCCTTCGTGATATGCTACGAAACGTAGACACTAATGCCAATCCTTATTTCTGGATGTCAGTAAATTTGTTTTGCTCTATAAATGGTTCTTCTGACGATGTATTTTTGTTTTTAGGTGGGGTGTCAATAGATGGTTGTCTGTGCGTTTCAATCTCACAAGTGCAGCTGTCGTCGGTATAACAGGCGTTGTTGTCCTGCTTACTCCGGGTATCGATGCTGCACTAGCTGGGTTTGCACTTGCGTTTGTCTCGAATGTAACGGGTGATGTACGGCGCTTTTGATTCAGATTATCGAATATTTGGTTTGATCATCACGTAGCTCTTGTTCATGGTCCGCCGTTTTGTTAGTCTTGAGCAAAGTTTGGTAAGCGTAGAGTGGGCCTGCTGGTTTTGAAACGTTTTTGATTCTTCGTTCCTCATAGGTTGCTGTGGAACGTGTCAAAGAGTTCTCAGAGCTCGATTGCGAACCCCCGGAATTCATTGAGCCGAGACCCTCACCAGATTGGCCTACTAAAGGTATGTATACGATCCCTTACACTTTTAGCCCCTTTCTTAAATTGCTACAGGTGAATGTGTGGTTCAGGATCTTTGCATCCGTTACGCTGTAAGTAACTATCATCTGTCTGATCTGTCTGAACAGCAGCGGACCGATAATTCAATATGATTACAGCCAGATCTACCTGATGTTCTGCACGATCTAACATTCACAATCCAATCTGGAGAACGTGTTGGTATCTTGGGGCGCACTGGTTGCGGGAAAAGTACATTGGGTAAGAAATCAAATCTTCTTGGGATCTCGATGTTGACTTGTCATTAGCTTTATCTTTCTTCCGGTTTGTTGAGCCTTCGAAGGGTCAGATCGTCATCGATGGAGTCGACATATCAACCATTGGGCTAACAGATCTCCGAAGCCGATTGACAATCATTCCTCGTAGGTGTATTGAGCTTTCGGAACAGCCTTTCAAAGTGTAATTTCTTTTAACAGAGGACCCAACTATTTTGAGTGGTACCCTCCGCTCTACCCTAGACGTCTTCGAAGAATATGATGACGCCGAAATCGTTAGTCAATCCTGTGATATTCAAAAACAAAAGACTGATTAGTCTTGTTTTCGCCGCTAGTTCGAAGCTCTGCGAAGAGTACACTTGATTCGCTCTGAGGAAGATACGCAAGAAATCGGAGATGGCGTGAACGAGAATGTGTTCCGTAATTTGGATTCGCCGGTGATGGAGGGCGGTGAAAATTTCTCTACTGGGTAATTTTTGTGTGTATCTGCGCTATGTGAACCATACTCATCGATGTCACAGTGAAAAGCAATTGATATGTATGGCTCGGGCCATACTAAAAAGAGCCAAAGTACTGGTGATGGATGAAGTAAGTTGCCTGCTGCTCGTGTTTGCCATTGCAATGTACTGAAGTGTGGTTGTTAAAAGGCTACTGCAAGGTAAACACGCTTGAATTCGAAAGAGACGACGCTAACGTATATTGCTTAGTGTTGATTATGCTACAGACGAGCTCATTGGTAAAACAATCAGACAGTACGTGATTCATTTATATGTTCCATGATATCGTCTCTCTAACGTCTTATACAGAGAGTTCTCGGACAGCACAATCATTACGATCGCCCATCGTTTACGAACTGTTGTTGATTATAATAGGGTAGGCAACCAATTTGCAATTAGTCTTAAACTCAGAAGTTGTAATTATCCTACTTTTTCTTTAGGTGATGCTTCTTGACGAAGGCCGTATTATTGAATTTGACTCACCAGCAAAGCTTCTCGCCGATCCCAACTCGCGCTTCTACGCACTGTGCAAAGCAACTGGAAAAACCGAATTCGCCGTCCTAAAACGATTGGCGGGTATTTCGGCATCAGAATCATAATTTTATTCATTGTTTTAGTATATTCGTCGCAAGTGGATATATATAATACTTTGAGATTTCATAAATATCATTCTAGATTGTATATAATAATATTGCTAACGAAACATGGAATACATGATGGAATTTAAATATTTAAGAAATATTTAGGGGGGTGGAAATATGTAAACCCTCTTTGATAGACTTAAAAGAGGAAAACCAATTACCTTGGAGCATAGTTGGTGGTCGAGACGAGACCTGACTACGGTCACAAGAATCAGTTTTACTTCCGTATGTGTAACCGGAAACGTACCCACTAACTGGGGTTTTGGGTAACAGATATGCGAACATAAAAAGCAGATAAACACCAGATCGGCGATAAGGGCCGCAGTTCGACTTCGATATTTTATGGGGGGGATGCGATGTTTTCCACTTTTTGAGGAGTTGGTTTACGTGATGGGGTGCTTGGCCATGGGGAAAGCTCTCTAGTAATTTGAGGGCTTTTAACTTCTTCCTTCATTATCTGATCGAATTCCGAAGCTGCTTGAATAAATCAGCACATTGGATAAAAGACTGGGAATAAATAAACGGACTTGGCATTGATTGCTCCAGCGCGATGGGTCTAACCTCAACCATTCGTCTCTGTCTTGATGGAGAGTCATCTGTAACATGCGGTAAGAAAAAGAACACGTAGTTGTACACAGATATCAAAGATACCAGACAAAATCTGATCTAAACTGCAATACGAAAGTGGGCCGTCGTTATGTAGGCCTGGCGAGGAAATAGTCTGTCAGCTTTTTTGTCACCGACATAACAAGAACGAAAACGAGCGACATTGATGGAAGCGGATTGTCTGGTTTAGGTGGTGAGCCAGACGTACCAGGGTCTCCCAAAGGGACGATGGTAAGTGACATCCTCACTCTTGTGCTCGCTAACTGACGTCTCGACTCTTCCGCTTCCCGCTTCCAACGCCACATCTCCTCCTTCATAGATTCATTTTCCTCCCTGATCCTGCGAGCTTCCTCTTTTGCACGTTCTGTTTCAACTTTGGCCTCCGATAGTTGATGGAGTGCCGCATCTCTTTCCTTAATTAGATGCTGTATATAACGATCGTAGGCATTATGAAACATGTTCATGAGGGTATCGGTTGTCTTCCGGATACGAGTTTCGGCATTTAAGGCCATTAGATATATCTGTATGAGATACGGCGTCGGTCCAATCGTTCTACGGTAGCATGAAAATGAATAAAGATGGAGCGGGTATGGCTTACCTAACACAAAAAACTCTTCTGCATGATACGTCCTGGACGACGGGGATTTATTCGCTTGCTGCTTATTTCTTTGGTTTCTTCATCTTTATTGATTTTTTATTGGTTTTTAAAGTCTCGCCCTCCTTATAAACTTTATGAAGAGCTATTTGTTGCTGAAGAAGAACACTCGGTCGATCTCTTGGAAAAGCACCGTGCAGGAAACCTCAAGTTTGTGAAATTCAGACAACTGCAAGGGGCGGGGTTCAACAACCAAGTTTGGTCTATCTATCTTTCTTGGAATATGTCGATGTCTTATGTAGGTTTAGGTGCAAGAGATTCTACTTTTTCATCATCTTGCCTTGGAGACATCCCGAGTATATGTTTATCAACCTTTGGTCTGGAGACCGCGTGGGGAAGACGCCGAAGTTCCTCTATCCGCGTTTGTACCAGGAGTTACTCGTGAATCTATCAGTTCAGCTGTTTTTGATAAGATTTGTCCAAAGGAAGAAATATCGCATGTACGACTGGCATCTCCGAACTGGTCTGAGAGATGGCAGCTGGTTACAGATGCATTGAAGGGAAATGAGAGATGTGTTATGGTCGACGACTGGATTTTTGATTGGAAGTTCGTATGGAGCCATTTCGGCTCATTCTGTCTATTTTTCTATCTACTTCTTGCTTGAGCTGATACTCTCGCGAAAGTTATCTTGCATCTCCTGGTATTTGGTCTCTTTGGTCGGGTTTTAGATCGTACCTGAAAGCGAATTATATCTGGTCTTCTTCCGTTCTTTCCATAACGGAGAGGATGCAAGAGAAGTTAAATTTGAGCCCAGAACCTGCAACAGGTCAGAGCCAGCCCTACATCGCCCTACACCTTCGTAGAGGTAATCCCAACTCTATCCAACATTCATCTATTTTTTTTTGATCTGGCAACTAAATTGACGTTTCAGGCGACTTCGAGGTTCACTGTGAATACCTTGCTTCTAGAAAGGCAGGATTTACAACATGGGCGACGCTTCCCATATTCCAACCGTCGGTGTTCCCACCCGTAATGATTCCTTCAAATGCATCTTCGGTGATGGAACATTGCTATCCAACTATTGCGCGGATCCTCGACGCAATTAGCCTCCAAGCGAAGCGGCATCCAGAAGCGCGAAAATTACTCATTCTGCACGACGGCACATGGGATCATCCATTGGTATATCTGGACCTTTATAAAATTCGATCTGCGGTGACCTCTGGAACTTGGACAACACAGCAAGGCTGGCAGAATGGAACCATGCGAAAAGTTCTAACTATCGATGGCTCCATTGGATGGTTTGAACACGACTGGGGTGTTTGTGTGGATATTGAATTAGCAAGGAGAGCAACGGCATTTATTGGCAACGGGTTTTCTAGTCTCAGCACTCAGATTGCAGCGCTACGATTGGCGGACGAGAAGAGCAGCGAAGACATTACCTTTATTTAAAAAATAACATTATATTTGGTCATTTTTACATGGACTTTTTCTATTGTATACCACCATATTGCATTTTGCATGATAGCATGTTTCTTTGCCTGAACACGGTGACATAATTCACGGCTCCCGTTCCGGATATAATTGCGTCATGTAGTCATCGTATTCATGCGATCCGTTCTGCAAACTACGTTTCCCATTAGACTGTTACCTCGCTCTCACAGGCACATAATCAATAAGTCAAACTTGAAGCCTTTATCTTTATCGATCAGCATGTCAACCGCACAACCTCACATCATTTCAAGGGAAGAATTACCTGCCTCAGAAGCAAAATGGGTTACGTTGGAAAAAATCAAATACCGAGATCAGGATGGCAGAGAAGTGAGTGAGAGGTCGATCGCTTCGATTATCTTGCTGAAAATTTTTAAAAATAGCGTCTTTGGGAAACTGCAACGCGAAAAACGCGAAAAGAATCTGGTGTCGATGGTATTCTATCCAATGTGTCCGGTTCTGACTTATGGCTATGAAACTGAAAGGCAATCCAAGGTGTGGCTATCTTGGCAATTATCCAGCCCAAAGATAAATCGCCTCCTGCTACGGTGATCATTGAGCAATATCGACCTCCAGTCGATAAGTTCGTCGTCGGTATGTTCGTCATGAAGTCGTTGAGCGAATTATTCACGTTGCGTGTTGCATAGAACTACCTGCTGGTAAGTTCTATAACTTCTGACATTGATCTCATTTATCCTGTCATATTATGAAAGGTCTGGTGGATGCAGGGGAAACGCCCGAGAAAGCTGCAATCAGGGAGCTGAAAGAAGAGACCGGTTTTGAAGCAGAGGATATTATCGAGTCGTCTAACATAATGGTCAACGACCCGGGTTTGCTGCTCCTTCATTTTCCAAGGCATCAAACTAATATTGGAAAATAGGAATGAGTACTGCTAATATGAAACTAGTTGCTCTTCGGGTTATTGTAAAAGACGAGGATGCTCTTCGTCTCCCAGACCAATCGCTGGAACCGGGAGAGCATATTGTTTGCAAGACAGTCAAATTACATGAACTCCATCAAGTTCTGAATGGTAGGCATCTTAATCTTATAATCATTAGTTGAATAGTTCCAAACCGAATTCCAGATTATTCCCAAAGGGTCAGTTCCTGCGCAGGCAGCAGTAACGATGACGCATTCGCTAACAATCACCTTTAGGGATTTGTGGTTGATGCCAGGTTAGCTCATTTCGCTACGGGTTATCATTTCAGTGTATTAGCAGCAGAAGGGGGGATCTAGCAGTTTTGTACTGCTATGTGCTTGCGATAGATAACTGCTTTTTTCATCGCAGGTCAGAATAGGATGCGATGGTTAAACATCACGAAACAACTGTTATATTGTCACCATGGCGTTTGACTATACGACGAAAGCACACCGCTAGTAAGCTGTATACCGGAGGCGTGCATATTAATATCATTCGACGTTTTAAAAATTAGCTTGACCTACTGCCGTATTTATCTGCTTGTGAATAAAGCAGAGGTCTATTTTGGATTATATTAAATAAGGCATATAGTAACGCAATGAAGATTAGACATACGATCCACATATGACATCGCATCATTGTTTTGGTCTTCCACCAACAGATCACTAAAGTCGATCTCTGCCGCGTCTAGATCTTGACGTGCAAAAATCAGCTTTACTCTACGCTTCCGCCGACTTTCTCGATGTGACAGCAAGTTATTGACTTGCGTGGCAAAAAGTGTTGCTGTTTGGGTTGGAAAAGCAAGCTAGATTTATCATATTCAGTTTTATGGAGGAAAGTTAAATTTCAAAACAAATTTCAAAATCAACCAACCACGTTGACATCAAGGTCGTGAATCGTTTCAACCCCGTACAAGTCCAATAATAGCTGTGGCGAAACGGAGGCGCCGATCCATAGGAGCATTTCTTCGCCGTTGTCTATACCACTCAATAAGGCTCTAACAACGAACACCGATTAGAATGAACGAACCTATCAGATATATACCATTGTTTTCCATCCAAATATAACTACACCTCATCAGGGAGGGTAGGCGCATTTGAGTCTCAGCAGGATCGGGGATGCATATGTCGTTCGTTAAATCATGTAAAGCCAATAATTTCGGATATAGATACTGTATCATAGCAGAGATACCAAATACCGTTATTTTATGTGCGTGATAATTTCTAACATCTGAGATAACAGTGCGCCCTAAATGAAAATGGAAATAAGTACACCCTTGCTGTGCTTAACAGATATAAAATCACCTTTAAACGCGCGACTTTTCATGATGCACAAGCAATAAATAGGTAGTAATTTAAATTGTTCAGGTAAAATAAGCTGTAGAATGTCAGCAACTAGAGAAATTGCTGAATGTTTAGCGAACCTGGGATGGCGCAGTAGCAGCCGCACAATTTTTCCGGTATGCAATCAATACCGATACAGTTTTATCAATGATCCGATCCCGTATGTTACGGAGAGACGTAGTTGGCATGGATGCGACAGCTGAAAGAAGTTACATGAACATGTTTATGCCGTGATCATTGTTCGTACCTTGCTTCATCCATAGTGAAACCACAGCTTCTTGATCCGCGCATTTGAAAACATTCCCTGCCATGGTACTGATAGGAAGTGCGAGATTACAGACCCTAACACGGCGTTGACCAAAAACAGTAGTATATAAAATTGCTGCCTGAAGATAGACATTCGATCGTTCGTCCAATTGGATTCCCGAATGATTTAGAACAGCGAAAATGGCCTTTTCAGGATCGCAGGATGCCAGAATAACGTCCAAGGATGCAGAAGATTGAAGACCTCCGATATACTCGCTTACTCGTATACCTAAGAATATGTCAAATGGAACTCCCAGAAAAAACCGTAAAACATTTGCCTTTGGAACAACGAACTCGCATCGTACAGTTATAGGCACAGTCTCGGGATATTGAGCGTCTTAGCTGTGACGAGAAGATATATTCATCCATGGACGGTCTGTATCGAGGGAAGTGGAACATTTCACCTCCCGTGAGGGTCGCAATGGTTCCTATATATCAAGCATTGGGGTCATTCTGTCTACAAAAACCATTATGAATCTCACTGAGAGAACCAACGTCAATTGATTGACTTGGGGCCAAGAAGAGGTTAACGCTCACGCCTTCTTCGGCGCACTCCTCACCCAAATCTTTCCAGAAGTCTGTTGAAGGCATAAATAGCGTTTTTTCTTTGTCGGTACCATATAATGTTGACTCTGACTGCTCTCTCGCAGGAACAACTCCTTGTCCGTGTTTTAACGGTGAAGCTATAAACGCTGTTACACGACCGCCGCGACCTGACTGAGTAGGTGATAGTTGCAGACATCCGATTTAGAACGTGAGAACCATATAGCTTACCAAGGAAGCTAGAGAGCAGCATAGGGCAGATCCTATAGCACTACCACGGACAACTGAGTCCGTGAACCGTCGTGGTAATCGTTCTAAAAAACCTGCGACGGCGTGCCTGTAACTCGATTTACAACTCACGTAAAATCTGTAACTACTTTATGACGTACCGTAATTCATGCAGTTTAACAAATAATCCATCGTGATATAAAGGGATGAAAGGATCGTCGAGATCAGCGAGAACGTGCATAGACACACTTTCAGAATTCGCCTGTAAAAATTTATTCAGAAATGATCTGTTTTTATTCAAGGAGATGTAGCCATACCCACCGAAAAACGGTAGAAGTGTATGGTTGAGTCGAAGGTGATTAGGGCAATTTCAGTCACTAGGGGTTCAGTCTGTGGATCGAGAAGAAAGTCCAGCAAGGCGCTGCATGTGGACTGAAGGAAACCGGATGATACTGCGTCGTAACTAACATCTATTGCAAAAACATGTCGAAGCGACATTGGCGGACGGCGTGATTTAGGAATGAAGGGGATTGGCGAATGATAAGAAGGCACAAGACGGGAATCTGGTTGAACTGCCCAATATTGCTCCGGGACCACATAATCAATGGTTCCACGATTTAACTCTACTCGCTCCAAATGGTCCAATCTACGAAGATTCGCATCCAACGAACAAAAGTACTCAGAGGAAACTAAGGGAAATGAGCACTCTCCTTGTTGGATGCACCGAATCTACATAACATGAAACAAAGCGCACCTTACCTTCTGTCTCTTGCTCACAAAGGTTGCACTTCCACTTTGACCCGCTTTGTGTGAAAAAACACCAAGGATTTATATAGGCTCTGCACCATGGTTGAGAACATCTTGGAGGTCCGTTCTCACCAAAGTCAATGACGGGCACTGATTCTTCGTCCGGCGAAAGCTCTACGAAAGGTTGTATACAGGCGGCCAAAGGTATTGAACATGAGGAAGCTAACGCCGACGAATATGGGAAATTGTAGGTTGTAACACGTATGAATTGTGGTGTTGAATTGCCTTGAAGAGACATTCGGTGAACGTGTCGAGTTCAAAATGGTCAATTTCTTACCTTGGTCAAGAGCAGTAAAATCGGAACTAGATGGTGGTGGTGGTAGGATTGGTCCACATGACATGTAAGGTTGGTCTGCCCATGATTCCTGGCTTGCCTCAGCAACTGCTATGGGAGAAGGTATTTGCGCAGGGTCTAGTTTGGATCGAAGACCTATAGTTGTGAGATAGTGTAACGTCCATTAATTTCTTTGAAACAATTTTTATTATCAAACTTAGTCTACCTTTGAAAGGCTGTCCTGCGCTATGTGGTGGTTGTCGAATGCGACGGTCCATTATACAAACGACGCTGGCCCTCGTGGCAACGTCACTGGGGAATAATTAAGCGCCAGCTCTCACACATTCCGAGACAAGAATATTAGTGTTAAGCTTCTTGTTATCAACAATCTCTCGTTACAAGGTCATAAAAACAATATTACTCGATGCTATTAAAGCGAGTCGAGCCGAGTCGAGTTAAGGAATACCTAAGGTAGAAAGGAGTGTACTCTCACATTTACTTAATACAACTCGGCAAATGCGAAACAAAGAAAAAGGAAAAGCAAAATGAACGTATGCACAAATAAATGTGGTATTAGTAATAATGGAATAGGGTCAAGGAGAGTGCTAACATGGGTAACCGTGCATCAAGAAAAGATACAGACATAAAAAACAAGAGATCCGTTGTGAGGGGTATGAATTATGGTGATGTTGGAATAGGTGGGGCTGCTTTTGAACGTTTCGTTCCAAACCTGGACCAGATACTAACTGCATCTGCACCCCGCGATGCAGTGCTACCAGCGCGCGAACGAAATGACCATGCCGGAGAGACAGGGCGAGACGTAGGTTCTTCGCCTTCTACCTGTTGGCCTTGGTGGTGGTGGTGATAATGATGATGATGGTGATGGTGTTTCCGGGAATTTGTGAGAGTGCCGAGGTCATGCCTTCCATCGCAGCACGCGCGTACGTTTTCCAAACCCTCGAAAACTTCGTTATTCCCACTATCATCATGAATCTCAAAATCAAGCTCCTCGTCGTCGGCACGTCCCGGGATATACTCGTAGTCCAATTTACTGGGACTGCCTATCCCTTCGGGTCCAGCTAAACGAAGATATTCCGCCGCAGGAGTATCCGAACGTTTGCCTACGGAACCACTCGCTGACAAACGAGATTGGCTGCGCTGTGCACGGGGTGTTATATTCCATGAATCTCCAGAAACGGCAGAACCAAAACTTTTCGCACTTCTTGGGCTAGCTAAGACTTCCTTACGGAAGTGTTCATCCCGAGGAAGTCGCATGGAACCATACAAAGGAGCAGGTGCTGGGGGTTGTAGAGGTGCATTACTTCCTTGATCCATAGGAAGACCTCCAGGTCCACTACCAGGGCGACTCAGCAGATAGTTCAATGCCTATGGTTTATGAGCGGCATGTCAATTATAGCATAAAATTAAGAAGAATTACATTGAACCATATGTCATGACGTTCTTTTGTCGGCGCAGTGAACTTCATTTCTCGCTGAGGGGTTGACACTACCACACTGTATTGACAGATTCCAGGAGGGAGAGGATTCGGATCCAATACCGACCTAACCGATTCAATATATGCTAAAGCAAATCAATATAAGCACCTCTATGAAGATCTCAAATAAATTACCGCTCTTTGCACTAGATTCACTGACGTTGGAGGAGCCCGGATCGGCCGAACTCCAATACAAGGTTTTGGTATACGGATGCACCCAGAAGAAACGCTTATGTCTTCTATCTCCATGTCCTTTCCCAACGACCTTCCTGGTATACTTGTACAAAAATTCTCCAATCATCGTTTGGGTAATAGCATGAATGATGGTAGGATCTGTGGACCCCCCGTTGGATTGCTGAGATGGACGATTAGGGGGTAAGAAGTTGTTGGGCTTGGGAAGATTTGAAATACCCGGAACGTGAGCCTCGTGTTTATCAGACGATAGAGAGGATCTTCGCGAAAGACTGGAGTGTCTACTGGAGACAAGGGAAGTGGTGGATTGCTGCTTTTTAGTACTGGTAGCATCAGCAACTGATATTCCAGATTGAGCAGAAGCATTAGCGTAAGAGGTAGCATTGACGGCAGATCTGAAACTGTTGGTAGACGGGCGATTGCCGAGAGCAGATTGGAGAGGAGGCATGCTTGAGCCATGTTGACGAATACCACTTCGTGAAGGAACGAGAAGACCTTGATTTCCGAATATCGGGGTAGTTGCTCGCTGTATGAGTTCGGCGGGAGGTGGAGAGGTGGGTCGAGGAGGTTGGGGATCTCGCGGAGGAGGTAGCATATCTCTGTTGCTCCCCGTCGATATTTTCTTTTCAGGAGGTGGTGGTAATTTTGGTGGAGGAGGTAACATCATCGTCGGAGGACGTGTTTTATCCGGAGGTGAAAACAGCGTTGGTGGCGGAAGTAATGATTGTGTGCTTTGTGTGCTCTGTGTTCTAGCTCGCGAAACTTCGTCATTTGCGAGGGCGGCCTCGATAGACGGACGTCTGTCGGCTTCCCTAGAAACTAGAGACGATGTGCGACGGGGCGCAGCGATTATAGTTGCAGCTGAGTCTTTTGATGCATTTGCTACAGAAGTGTTTGGCGACGGTGAAGGTGACCCCGATAGTGGTGCAATATATTGGAATTGTTGAGCATGCTGACCGACACGTAGCAAGGTGAAAGAAGGAGTGGGAGAAGGAGAAGGAGGTGAAGGTAGTGGAGGTGGAGATGGCTGATGGAATACGGGTGCTGGTGCTGGTGGCATCCATTCATCTGTCTGAATGGATGTTTCTTTTACCTCGATGGAAGGAACATCGACTTGTATTGACTCATCAGAAAAGGATTTTAAGACAGACGGAGGGTGTGGGGACACTTTAGGAGTGCGTGTGTCGTAAGCAGCATATCCAACACCAATACTACCCGCCGTCATGCGACTGATAGTCCTAGCTCGCGATAACGTGGACGCTTTGAGACTTTCTTGATCGCTATCATCTGCATCTGATTCAGGAACTGAATAATATAAATCTGTAGCAGATTCCTGAGGTCGCGTGGATGCGTTATCAATAGCTGACTGAGGTCCTGTACGTGCGGAGTAAAAGTCAGAGACTGAGCCAGGATCTTCTCGGGCATCGGTGTACTCTCCTTCGGTCTCAGTTCCTGCATCAGTTTCAGGCCCATCGTCCTCGGTATCAATCGCACGTAAACTAGATGAACCAATGATAGTCCCACGGCGAGTGATTGCAACGCCAGCGTTCGCTGAAGAGGTAGGAGAAGTGGATTTGACAGAAGCTTCCACTGGTGGTTCAGGTGTAGGAAGAGTTTGAACATCGACGTCAACTTTTTCCGACTCGGGAATAGTTTGAATCTCAATCTCTATGGTAATGGGGATATCAGGACTCGTTCCAACGTCTGCAACCTCTGGTGTAGTTTGCAGTCCCACTTCCATTGTTTCGGTGACAATCTCAGCCTGGATACCGATTTCACTCTTCTCAGTCTCCGGGGGCGCGACCGTGATAATAACAGGCTCAGGAGTTGGTTCAGGATCAGTTTGACAAGAGGCCTCGGCGGTATCGACCTGGCGACTAAGTATCAGTTCCGGATTCATAATTTCGTCAGACATTCCTAGTTCGGCAGCCAGAGCACCGGCTGGTTCAACGACAGATGGGGGACGCGGTTCGGCACCACCTCTTGTTCTACGTCCTCCTCTATGTACCGGTTCTTTAACAGGACTAGATCCGTGAGTTGGGGTGGGAGACGGTGGCGTAGGGCGCAACACATTGGCAAAGGCCGGGTCTAAACCATCTGCACCGACGGGTTGTTCATGACCGTAAGGAACCTCGTTGTTTGTTTCGGTTTTCTCAAGATCATCCGCTGTAGCCACTTGTTTGGAGTCTAAGGCTAGGTCCAACGGAGGATCAACGTCTTCTTCATCAGGATCCATTTCAATGATATCTGGCGTAGATGGTGGCCTTCGACCGAGATAACGACCCCCTTTGGTACGATAGGTAATTCCTGGCCCACGACTACGACCTCGTAACACTCTGGGAGGCCGAGGCCTTTTAGAATCAATGTTTTCTTCTTCTTCCTCCTCCTCCTCCTCCTCTATCTCTGCCCCTACCATAATTTTGCCTTCGGCTTCAGCCAGCTTGCGGCGATATTCGATTCGTAATTCCTTTTCTCTTTGTACAGTGCCACGGAGCATGTTGACTTGGCGTTGCGAGTGAGCCAAACTTTGCCTCAAAACCTCAATTTCGTTGTTAGGATGATTCAATCCTAGATGGGGACGAGAGGGACTGGGATCTGGGCTTGAGTCAACGAAATCAGAAGGGAGGTTATCGTTTAGGCCACCAATATCATGTTTCCGACGGTTAGAAGCACCACCAGTACCACCAAAGACATCTTGCTCGTCTTCCCCATCCGCGCTTGGGGCAGGAGCGTAAGGGGACAGACCGTTTGGCGTGAGAGGGCTGCCGAAACGCTTGATGGATTGCTCTTTTTTGGCTATGTCAGATTTGAGAGCTTCTAAAGCGCTTTGAAGGTCGGATTTGTCTCGTTGCAGTCCAGCAGCATGCTTGCGCATTTGAGCAATGTCCGTTTCATGTTTGGCCTTGAACTCGGCAAGAGCAGTCGTCAAACGCTCCGCCTCAGTTTTATGTTGATCGATAGAATCCTTAGCCCGAAGTAGCTCTCTGGCAGTCCGTTTGCGTTCTAGCTCAGATGTCTCGAGTTCCTTTTGTACATTTTGAAGCTGCGTTCGAAGTTCCTGTTGGGAAAC
The DNA here is from genome assembly GCA_027605045.1 of Phallus indusiatus. Lineage (NCBI taxonomy): Eukaryota > Fungi > Basidiomycota > Agaricomycetes > Phallales > Phallaceae > Phallus > Phallus indusiatus. Next base: position 50,703 of record JAQFWX010000100.1, on the reverse strand, counting down.
TTCCAAATTCCAATTCTCTTCTTTGTATTTTTCTAATGTGTCCGTCAGTTTGACGTCAACTTTTATTTAAAAAAAAGAGAAATAAAAATAACCTGCAGTGGATTTTTGAGTCTCCAGGCCAGACTTCAGGTCCTCAACAGCTTGACGCAAATCTTGGTTCTCTTCGTTAAGGTCTTGAATAGCTTTATCTCGCTCTGCGATGAGACTCTGCAGTCTTCGAACTTCTGTCAACAAACTACTACCAATTTCGAACGCGAATTCTGTTATATCATTCGTGAGTTCCAAAAACTGAAGGTTCTGTAAAAGTACTTGCCAACGTCGTGCGCCCGATGAGCGGCATTCTTGGCCCGCCGTGAAGATTGCGCTGCAGACGGGCCGGACGCTGCAGAAGCAGGAGTAACGTCATCCCCACCCAGTGCATGAAGATTTGAAATGGGAGTAGGGGGTACATCGTTTGCCTTTGCAAAACCCAATCAGTTTAGTAAACGAGTTGAAACAAAGTAGCGAAATAATTGACACCTTATTTCCCAAAAAATCAAAAATCTCCTGATTTTCTGTCTCCCATACGTTCATAGTATCCCTCAATTCGCGAAGTTTCTCTCTGATGTCCAGCTCGACAGCCTCTTCGTCTGACGCGTTCGGTTTAACCGTCTCGAGATCATTCAGCTGGGAGATTCTCTCTTCGAGCTCCACTTGCTGAGCAAGGACGCGTTGACCGAGTGTTCCCGCTAATTTAAGTTGTCTTTCTTTATCGTCTAGTAAGGCCTGAAGTTGAATCCGCAAAGTTCCCGGACCAGACGCATTGGTTATTGCAGAGGCTGAATCAGAGCGTTCAATGGCATGAGACCCATTGTGGCCGTCTGAGAATGTAGCCATCACCACTGGTGATAGATGGCCACAGAGGTATAGTGGTATATGTTTCGAAGAAGAAAAAAGTGTGAAGGATAGAAAAGCGTGGCTTGGGCGTTGGATAAGAAACTAAGATAGCGTAAGCAAAATGACGTAATCAGCCTAACGTTCTGCATTGGGTTCCCTTTCCCTTGCCAACAGAATTCCGAGCGGTTCATGGCCCTCACGAAACAATCAAACTATCAAAGATTAATGAATTCCATATGATTCGGCATTCGGAGTACATGCAGCTCATATCGTGAGGAATCAGTCTGCTGGAATGCCCCGTCAAATCCAAATCAAACCCCTGGACGACTTGAAAACATAATAAAAGCTCGTATTCATGGAATATTAATTATTATCAATACATGAGGATGGAGGTTCTGAAACCGCATTTACTGTTTAAACAAGCCGGCTGGTCCTTTCATATCTATGTCGGCGATCTTGTTCTCCCCATCAATGACGACAACGCTGCAAAAACGGCGAATCAGTGCGTTAATTCATTAATACTAGAAATCCACGTCGTAACGACTCACCCAGTGAGTATGAAAAGGTCGTACGGACCGAGGTCTTTCGACACTCCTTGAAGTAATAATTTAACCTTGAGAAGAAAAAATTATCGAATCATTCCCGAGTCGTGGTAATTGAAAATATGCTTACTATGGAGCCGTTAACGCCTGGAGAGGAGTCGCTGTCGAGCTGAACGAATTTCGAGTTTTGGGGATCGTAATGCTGACGGAGTGCGAGGAATTTATTCTTCAAGCCATCGAAATCCTCGGATTTACCATCCACCACAGCTGTTACGTTGCTGGTGAAGGTTTTGGTGAAATCCGTACTGAATACGTCAATGGGGCCCGGTCCGAGAGAGATTCCAGATAGGCTTGGGAAGTGAATATGGCTGTCGGTGAGAAGTTTCGAGATTGCTTGCTGAACCCAGTCTGCTGTAGTGGTAGTGGTCATGTTTGTCTTACTTGCAGGTTTCGTTCTTTTTCCTCATTTTATACACTTGTGGTCCTGGCCAAAATGTCATGGCGCGCGCAGGCAGTGTGAGCTCACTTCCGATGGAAACTTGTCGCACCCGGTGTCTGGAGGTTCATGACATGACCGGGCGCCCCTTCTGTTTTCTCATTCGTTAACGTCCGCGGTTGAGCGCAGAATACATGAAGACTCCGGATAACAAGGGATTCCTGAATGAGCCCATCATTTCCGTTGAGCAGACATCTCCTTTAGGCACTTTATTGGAGCACATTGACATTTTCATAATTATGTTTGCAAAATGAAAGCATACTATATTCAAAAAGGAACGAAAGATTAGTACATGAACGTCCACACAAATTTGAAATTGCTAATTGTTCTGTTGGAAGAGCTCTATCGGCCCATCGAAATCGATCTTGGATACTCGATTATTGTTCACGCTATAATCAGGGTGTATGAGCGTCGTCTGCCAGAAAATAAAATGGAGAATGGCGAACACAGCGGTTACTCCTATTTCATAAGGTCCTGTACCAGCAGTGCTTTCACTGCCAATCATCGCAATTTTGGCTTGGTCATCAGACTTGTAAGAATAAGCAAACAGAACTTTAGAAGTCACGGAGAGAAGGGCATACAACAGCGTTATCCGACGGAGTGAATTGCGTGCTATCCGGTTTGTAATTTTTTTGTAATCCGAGCAATCGCTGTTTCAACTGTTCGCGATTGACAGATTCCCCTGCAACCGTAGCTTGCACGTCTTCGGGGAAAATATTGTTGAATCGGGTGCTGAACAAATCGATCGGACCGTGTCCCATCCTTAAACCACTCGGATGTGGTTTGAAATGTATGTATGGCGACTTCAAGAGCTCAGAAAGCGTACTTTGTAACCACGCACTGCTTGACATGGTGAATGTTGTTGTACCAATGGGTTCGGTGCGGTTGCCTATAAATCGGAGGAGAAGGATCGTATCGGGTCACAGACTCGGGATGTGATATCAGGTGATATCATGATGATGTAGTATGAGTGGTCGCCGAGTTCATCAAGCCGTCTTCCCCGATAAACAGGGGATCGATCCGTTTATTTCCATTCCATCCAGACGCTCAATGGAATAAGATACTTTTCTGCCAATTGTTGGATTTATCACGTTTCAGATGTTCCGACGGGTGTTTGAAAGCATAGAGAAAGTATTCGGACGGACGCTATATGCCCCAGCAAATTCTCTGAGATTTGTCGACAGACCTCCGTCAGGTTGCCTTACTGAAGGCTGTATGCAGTATGACCCTGCTCTTGCCACCCGCGGGATTCGTCGTCTGAATGATACCAGTCACGTAGGTCTATAGGAGAACGTCGACTGATATCAATCTTGGAGTGAAATATGAACCTACAGCCAGGGTATATGTGGACCTGTGACCCGCTGTCCATGGGGACAGCTAATCTTTGCGTCATCAAGATGTGGAGGATAGGGTAGGCCGCACACGGTGAGAGAGTCAAAGAATAGGTTACTAATAGAGACGAAGTCGCTAAATTGATTGCCGCAAGGAATTTGGATAATAATATTGAAGAAAAGAAAAGAGGTTCGAAATGAAGTTGCATAAAAATGATAATTATATTTGAGCTAGTATCTACTTATGTACGTCCCGGGTGAATACATGACCACGTTGCCGTTACAAGCTTCCGGAGCACTTAGCATCCACGCGATCCCAGCGCACACCCCGATGTACCTAGGGCACAGACTCCGCAGTGATCTTTCCGCCTTCAACCACGCCACCCATCGCTGGACAACCATACCTCTGCGCGACCCGCACGACCCAATCACCCAGAGGTCTTCTTCTCACCCAGCAGACGCCATCGGCAAGCAGAGGCTTTCCCTTACATCTTGGAATATCCGGGCCTCTCAGTCAGGGTCCGTCGCACGCTCCAAGGCCATCCTCAATCACATCTTCAAGGGACCAAAGTTCTCCGACATTTATTCTTCTCCAAGAAGTCACTTCTCGCGTCTGGCAATCTCTCCTCGACGATCCCAGAGTTCGCTCTGGCTTTCTGACGACCGATGCTGAGGATGACGCGTCTTTCAAGGGCCAACCATTCGCGACCAGGACGCCGCTCTCCAACGAGCGTTTTGGCTCTCCGTTGCTCGCTGAAGGAGGCGAGGCTGGAGGGGGAAAGCTGATGCTCGACAGCGTCTTCCGCATGAAGCTGCCTAGCAGGTACAAAAGGGATGCGCACTGCGTGAATATCGTCGCCCCAGCTACTCGCGCAGTATTACGTCTCATTAACGTGCACCTCGACTCCTTCGACTCGTCTTTCAGGCGTGCCGTACAGATACAGGTACTGACTGACGTCCTGCGCGAATCCGAGTGCAGTGGTGGGATCGTTGCAGGCAACTTCAACGCAATTACCCCTGAGGATCATAGGCTCATCGACGAACAAGGGCTGCTCGATGCGTGGGTCGCGCTACACGAGAGTACGACGAGGTCTGATGGAGCTACGTGGTGTGTCAGCGCGGGACCAAAGGGCGCACCGAAGGCAGGCAGGTTAGACAAGGTCGTAATGTTGGGCTTGAAGCCTAATGAGATCGAAGTCCTCCAGCCTGGTCTCATCGAGGCCGACAGGCTCTGGAGCGACCATTGCGGGCTGCGCTGTACCTTCACCATTTAATACGGCAAGCAAGTTTTTTTTATAGCTTTTTCGTATTTAACCACGGCCTTTTCCCATACTTAATTAGATAAAAAGTGGTGAACCATCATGGTTTTTGCGCGTAATGTGAATGTCAGAGAAATTGTCCGAAGTTCTAAGTCAATCTTGAGGCTTTTTTTTCTTAAGTACGGAAACTTAAATGTTATACATTGATAAAGGAATGAACGTCAAACTTGGCCTGCCCATGGGATATCAAGTAATAGTTTTAATCAAATCAAACATTGTTATTTCATGGTTGTATGGGCATCTTTATGCGTCGGCAAAAATCACGTGAGTTCCCACGTCCGCCTTACGTAACCGGAATAGCTGTAAGAGCCCTGTAGGTTCGTAGTCTCGAGACCAGGCTGGTAAACTACCAAGGGGCCGGGGAGTCACGCGGTCACATAGCCTGGTCTCGAGTAGGTTCGTAGGTTCGTACCAAGCCGCTTTTCCGAATTGAGACTCAGGCTTGGCCGAACCTAAGAGCCCTGGTAAAGGGAATTGCCATTACAATTTTCCGCTTTTCTCACGCCATCCTAGCGCACACCTCGATGTTCCTAGGTCTCAGCTTCGACAGACGCCACCGTGTCCTTTCTGCCTTCAACCACGCCATCCAGCGCTGGACAGCCATACCTTTGCGTGACCCTCATGATCAAGTCACCCAAAGACCATCTTTTTATCACCCAACAAATCCCATCCGCAAGCAGAGGCTTTCCCTTACATCTTGGAATATCCAAGCTTCCCCATCCGGGACCGTCGCACGCTCTAAGGCCATATTCGATCACATCTTGAAAGGATCAAAGTTTTCCGACATTATTCTTCTCCAAGAAGTCACTTCTGAAGACCGGCAGTTTCTGCTTGATGATCCCAGAGTACGTTCTGGCTTTCTGACAACCGACGCTGAGGACGAGACGTCGTTCAAGGGCGTACCATTCGCGACCATGACGTTACTCTCCAACAAGCGCTTTATGTCTCCGTTTCACGCTGAGGAGGATGAGGGAGAAGGGAAGCTGTTGCTCGACAGCATCTTCCGCATGAAGCTGCCTAGCAGATACAAGAGGGATGCGCTCTGCGTGAATATCGCAGCCCCAGCTGTGCCTCGCTCAGTATTACGTCTCTTTAATGTACACCTAGATTCGCTCGACTCCTATGTCAGGCGTAGCCTGCAGATGCAGGCATTGGCCGGCGTTCTGCGCGAGCCCGGATGCAGCGGTGGGATCATCGCAGGCGATTTCAACGCAATCCTCCCCGAGGATCATAAACTCATCGACGAAAACGAGTTGCTTGATGCGTGGATGGCGCTACACGGGAGTACGAGGTCTGATGGAGCCACCTGGGATGTTGGTGTGGAACTAAAGAACGGACGGAAAGCAGGCAGGTCAGACAAGGTCACAATGTTGGGCTTGAAGCCTGATGAAATCGAAGTCATCCAACCTGGTCTTATCGAGGCCAGGCCCTGGAGCGACCATTGCGGGTTGCGCTGCACTTTCACCATTTAATACGGTAAGCAAGTTTTTCTAGCTTGTTCATTGGTATATAACCACCTGTTTTCCCTCATACCTGATTAGATCAAAAGCAGTTGAACCATCGTAGTTTTCTTTTCTTTTTCCTTTTCCGACATCGAATTATCCGTCCTCTTTGACTTTGTACTGAACGTTTGTAAGATTGTTCGTGTTAAGACGCATAATTATTGCCTCCTCCCGGCATGGTTAATAATTACATTCCTACGATTATTCTTTCTTTTGAATCAATCATGAGGGAATAAACGTAGCATATATATGACAAAAAACATTATCAGCATTGACTCATACAGACATGCACGACATACTCGACGGTGTGAGATAGACCCCAACGTTTAAGAGAAAATCGACCCAGGATATGAACACTACGCTACTAGATAGAGGGGGATACAGATTGCAAAGACGTACAGTAATTTAGACAGTTTATCGAGAATAAGCACGAGTTGAACATAAAAAAGGATCTGGGATTGAACTCCAGAACAAATAAAAACTGTCCACAAGGCGCAGACGAAAACGCCAGGTCATGAAGCATTCAAGGAATCGAAAAATAGCAGGAACATTAAAAATGACGCCTCATTGGTATCATGAATAATTAATCAGAAAGTCGAAGAAAAAGCTCCCAATCGTCCCTATCCCAAAAGTCTACCCCGGCTATTTCTCCAGTTGCTTCTTTGGCTTCTTTATAGTGTGGATAAAACCTGTCAAAGGATTTTTTAGTATATTCCTTTTCCAAAGAATCTTTATATTCGATCTTGGTTCCTTTATCATTAAGCTTCTTCAAAAGCTGCATTGCGTCTTCAAAATCTTCCATAGCCTTATGCATTCTCAAGCGGTCAGAAGCGGCGAGTAGTTTCATAATAATCGCCTCCGAGTCCGTAGGGAACGGTATCGTGTTCGTCTGTACGACCTCAGACAGTAGCATTCCTTCGGGCATATAAAAAGCCTATGTATGCGGCATATCGACACGAGCCATGAAGAGGAACGATAATCTAGACTTACGATTTCTTCATCTATAATGTCTATTGGAGTAATTGGATGATCTGGTTTGTCCCGGAATGTAACGCCGCATCTTTTCTCAAAGTTTGTCCTAAATCGACTATCACCGTCAACGATCTTGTTGCGGATCTGAAATCTATCCATAACACCCGATTTTACAATAACATCGATATCCTGATATTAAGCTGTGAGCAACCGGACTCTATAACACAAGAAAAATAAATGACTGACCTGGGTATTACGAATTTTTTTGGCTTGTAGATGAAGCCCGCCTATCACCGCAACGCGGGTTTTAGCGGCTATTTCCGGCCCAACGACCCTGTTCCAGGTATTGAAAAACGGTCTCAATGCGTTACGCATGAGGGGTGGAGGCATCACGGCGTTTCTTTAGAAAAGTTTTGGTAAAGGGTAGGAGAATTAAAAAATGGGAGCAGAAGGGCTAACTTGCGTCACAAGAATCCCTAACGCTCGATTGAGCACACCCATCGTTCGCTACATAGAGTATGATACACAGTCCTGTTTTACGTAACGTCCACGAACCGTGACTGGGAAAGTGTCCCATGGGTCACAGTCTCATAGGATACGGGCGTCAACATGTTCGGGCTCCGGCTGGCAGAATTTACCGGCCGATGTTCCGATAAACAAAGCCGGGGTGCAGATTCCAATCGGAGTGTGAAGTGTCAACCGAATCTCCTATTCATGTTCTCCGAACCAGCTCCTGGGACTTCTAGCGGCCGCAACATCAACTCTTAACCTTAGCTTGCTCAAGATATATTGTACAAATGTATATCTTTACAATATGTATTAAACATTATCTGATATTTATATATTGAGTAAGGAGATATGTACAAGCGGAGGCAAAGTATATGAAAGCAAACTCCCCGGCCTGCGAAACTACTTTCCTGCTTCGTCTTGCTCTCTCTCTCTGGCACAGGCAGCCGTGTGTGGTTGGGGGACGAGCGGAGCTCGGTACACGGGACAGACGACCGCCGGGTGGGCGGGCTCACTCACTGTCCTACGATTCGGTTGCCTAACCGGAGAGATGATTGTACTGTGATTATATTATTGGAATGTAGACTATCAGAAATGAACAAGGAAACTGATGATTAGGGATGGGAAGGGTGGGGAAGCAAAAGATAGATGGGAGTCTAATCGAGAGAGTGTGAAAAACTATCTAGTGTGATGATGATGGTGTGAAAGAAACTGTGGGTGCCTCTAGCGCTCTCTGCGCTCTGCAGGATGTTGGTGCCGTCTCGGCACCGTCCTACGAACTAGTAATCTCAATACCATACTGATTTAGAAACCTCCAAAGTATTACTAAAATCTAGGCTTTTATTGTTTTTCAATTTTCAAGACTTTCGGCAGATTTTCAGGCTGCCGTTGCTACTTACAAAATCAGCGCTCTCGGTGGTCGACCGGTCAAAATAAATTGGATAATCACCCTCTAAGTAAAAAGTCTTTGCATGATGATTTATTCACGTCGATTACACTTTAATATCATACGTCTTGTGCTCAGCACCCTGGGAAAACGAAGTTTAACCTAGCCGGAGTTGTTGCCGTCGGTCTTCAAAATAAACGCCCAGTGTTTCATGAGACAGCGTCCCATGGGACATTTTCCCAGTCTCTGACCTTTCCTCAAATGCGTCATCGGGATCATTAAATTCATTTGTTGGAATGTATGAATTGAGACTAGACTAGACGGAATATAGAGCAGGTTCTGGGGCAGACACATGGGTGGAGACAAACCGCCTAAGTCTATTATATAATGTCCAAAGTGCATTATATAGTCCGACGCTAAAACTCCAAGATCGTTATGAGTGGTCGCCAAGTTTATATTTTCTCCAAGACTATGACATTTGCAAAGAAATAACGAAGGAAACAACTAGTTCAGAAATACCCCGCTTCCACACGGTATGATCCACCTTCCAAGCCATCCTGCACGACAAACAGGAGATCAATCCGTTTATTTTCATCTCCCACCGTCATATTTCCATCCAGACGCTCAATGGAATAAGATACTTTTCTGCCAAAGGTTGGTATCATAACGCTTCCAGATGTTCCGACAGGCGTTTGAAACTGCATAGAGAAAGTATTCGGACGGACACTATATGCCACAGCAAATTCTCCGAGGTTCGTCGACAGACCTCCCTCAACGTCGGTCAAGTTGCCTGGCTGAGGTTGTATGACCCACTGCTTGCCCGCGGGTCCCGTAATTTGGATACCAGTTACGTAGGTCTATAGGAGAACGTTGACCGATATCAATCTTGGAGTCAATATATGAACCTACAGTCAGGGTGTATGTTGGACCTGTGGCCCATCCATGAGCATAGCTAATTCTTGCGTCATTAGAATATGGAGGATAGTGTAGCATGCCGTCCGCGCTGTATCCCTCAATAAATGTGGAATTAGTCATGCGGGGATCATCCAACATGAAGCCCCATTGCCTTCTTAGCAATTCCAATCCAGCCGCAGAATTATTAAGAGAAAAATGAGCATCAAGCTCAAGACTGGTAATGAACGGTGAAATTGCATCACCCGCCTTATGTCGCACAATAAGAATTATTCATTACGCTACAAAAACACTCAAAACATACCTCGACAGCAACAGCCCCATAGGGAGTCCACCTGCTTTCTAAATAATTAGCGATAGAAAGTGCCTGTGACGTGTTTTGAACAATTTGAGAAACAATTGACCAAACGTTTCCATCTTGGGGAAGAAGTGTAGATGTATCGTTGTCCCTGAACATGCCCACACTTGGGTCCCAGAGTCTAGCATTCGCAGCAGCTTTGATCACGGTCATATTATTCCGATAGTCGTCAAGGACGGAACGATCGTTCACCGCTTCAGCTAACGTAATCCCGTGCTGGAGTGTAGCATATAGGATAGCATTTGCCTGAAAAATTCACCAAAAAGCGTTATGAGATATTTCCTTTGATCAGAACAGTAAATAAACACCTCAATGGCATGACCACCTAAATAATAACGGAGCCAGTCCTGATATCTACTGATTAGGGATGCAATTGAACTTCTGGGGAAAAGGTCACCTACGGAAGAACTGGTTACATTCATCAGACCGGTCTGGTCTACAGTTCCCAAGCTCCAGGCCATTCCTCTTTTCCACCCGTCCCATTTACCTTTAAGGTATTCAAGATCTCCAGACCAAAGATAATAATTGTACACGTCAATCAACGTATGCATGTGGTACGTGAACGAAAAAGTTCCAGGAGGTGTGGAAAATGGATATCCCGCGTAGGGCAATTGACCTGCAGGTGTCTGCTCCGCAAATAGGGAATCTAATCCGTTCGCTATTGATATCAAGTCATACGTGGATACTGCTATTGCGGGAAATGCTACGACCTGTTTTGGGTCGGTAGTGAATGAGCGTTAGTGAGTAAATTGTGTGGCACCAGAAGAAAATTGACCAACATAATCGCCTGGCCAGACCAATCTATCACGCTTGGCACCGTCTACTACTGTACTTGTTCCTTTCGTGAGCGTTGTGTTGAGAAATGTAATGCCAGGGGGGGCGGTGTTTTCTCCGGGAGGCACAATACCTGACTGGACTAACGCGTTGCCCTCCGAAGGAGAGATAGTACAAAGTTGGTTTGTGTATGCTCCTGCGTACCATATTCTGAATAGTCGAAGAAATGGTTTAGAGACATTAAAAGAAAGGGAAAAATAATACGTGCCTATTTAGAAGCTCATCGTTGGTGTGGAAATACCCGGTGTAGGCCTTCATATTCTCGAAATGAGGCATAGCAGTGAAATTCAATTGAACATTGGTAATCCCAACGATTCCCGGAGAATTCAGAGTAATCGTGAGATACCGAAAAGCTCCACGAAGAAACTCCTGAGGAACAGTAAACTTGCCAGAATCCGTTATATCAAACACGTAGGGAAGGTCCTAAACCATTGAAATGTGACTACGATGATACATGTTACCCTGAAGATATTCTCTCTTACGTCTACTGTGTTCCCCGTGCCGTCACTAACCTCCGGACTGATCCACAGAGAACTTTCACTGTAGGTCAGGCCAACAGAGGGGGGGTCGGCGCCGTCCTCCGCGGACACACTATCGACGAGAAAACTGATTCGTCCCGCAACATTAACTCCGAAATCAAGAGTAATGGACGCGTTTTGACCGGAGAAATGGGTTGCCTCAGTGGTATTATGTAGAATATTTTCCGGGTTCGTGACGTTTCCCCGGATCGTGTTTACTGAGCGAGGAAGGACTGTTCGTGATGAAGGCGCAAGGATATATTCCGAGAACTTCACGGAAAAGCATGCATTGATAAGAAGTGAAACTAACAACAGAGTTTTCATTTGGGGTGCTAGTTGAGCCTTCTGGCGACTTGGAGACTTTGGTGGTAAGGTATTAAATAATCTAGACTAGATGAGCTAAAGTATCAAGTGACTTTAGAGAAGTTTTCGAAGTTGAGGTATAGCTTTAGCGACTTGGAATTCTAATAACGACGAGGTAAGAAATGACCTAAGTCGAGGAAGTCAGAATATCAACTGACCTTAGCGAAATCTTCGAAATGCATGGTACACAATGTTCTGCCCAAATCTCAATTTCCGTGTCGACGAATTCGAACTGGGAGCAATATAATGTGCATATGCAACGCCACACACCAGAAGCAAGATGTAAACTGAGAATTTGAAATGACGTCAATGGTCGCTACAGAACGTCTTCTGACCGGGATAAAAAGAATATTTAATATCTAGATAATAATTGAAATCTATTGCTTAGGTGAATCATGTATTCAGCGAAACTCACCACATATTGGGATGCCGGACCATATACAAATTAATATGTGGACAAGTTTAGACAATCACTGTTCTGCTCGCAGCACAGCTGGAGGCTAGGAGTCGAGCGGTCACAGACTTTTCTCGGAATTTACAGTCCAGTGAGAAGTGAAAAGAGATTTACAAAGATCTTCAAGATCATAAGATTTGCAAAAAAAGTAAGGTCCAAATTCTGACTCGGACTCGAGTCACTAGCAGACCCGGACCAGTCACGATCGCAGTCACATCTATGTTCATCGATATGAATCAATGGTACTGACGCAGACGCGTAGAGTTTTCATATAAACAATCACAATAATATATTTCTTTTCGCCTCTGTAGCGATGCCGAATCATACAATATTAGTCGTCTCAGAAAGAGGACGGCGCCGAGCGTTGTAATAACATACAACTATCACGAAATAATGAGACAGGTTCATTTTCGAGTAACTTTGTCTACGACTACAACGCAGTGAATCGTCATGAATAATATACCCTCAATAGAAATATTTTACACACCTGCGTCATGAGAGATCTCATCGGCCTCTGTGGCCTGTACCTCGGTTCCAATTCCGACGAGAGCTCGTCGTAATGCATCTTTGGACGATGCGTACAGCATCTTACTCTTAATCGAAGCACCATCAGGAGACCTGTTGTCCCACCTTTATTGAGCCAAAGCCTTCAAAGAAGAACAAAAGCTGGTAATCATACCAAGAGACAAAAACCAGCTTGTTGCGCTTTCCCTCCCCCTGATCGTATTCAACATCATAGACAGCCCACCTACAATCACCATTAGGAAGATGGCCGAGGAAATCTTGGTAGTCAGCGCTGGCCGATGTTTCCAAAGGAATAATCTCCGTTTTAGTGTCGTTGATGCCGTATACAATGTACTTGTGCTTCTTCCCTAGCTTAAGCTCTTGGAACGTGGAAACACATGCATCATTGAGACCGATTCCTGAAGCCTTGATGTGACCATTAGATGCACTCACGATAATATCTGGCGTTCAGACGCGCTTACCATTGTGAGATGTAGTAACGATGGATAGATACAGTGATGGTGGCCTTTACCGAATTGTTATATATACCCTTACTAGGCGCCCAGCGTCACAGATTACAGCTTTGCGGCTTTTGCGCAGTGACACCGCCGCACGCAGCATACCCTTTTATTCGATTTTCAACGGGGCTATTGGGACACACATCCGTCTAACTGCCTTGGCCGACTAAACATGTCAATAAGATACCAATTACTCCCAACGACTGATCCGGAATCACTTTCCAGCGGTGAAGAAGCTCGAGTGATCTCGCAGTCTTTTAGCTGGAGAATCAGACGTGCGTTTAACGAATTCGAAAGAATCTGTCAAGCCCATGCGGAGGCATTGAACAATGGATGGCTTGACGAACTAGAACGACTTGGTGGACCCGTGTTCGTTTGTTTCATGCTTCTGCGATGTAAGTTTGTGTATGTGGTAGATTCACATTGGTTGCTCAGATATCTTAATTCTTTAGTGGGACTATTAAGCTTAACCGTCTTCTGGGGGCTATTTATTGCTAGTCCACTGTGGCTAATGTCTCTCGTGTCAAACGAACGTTTCCTTCTTGTTGCGTTACAATTGGGCCTTGTGATCACCTTGATAATCATCCTCGAACCACTTCCGTTCGTTGGTCTCATGAGCGATCCACGCTCAAAAATATTCCATTGCTTGTACGCGGCCTATCTCGTGCTAGCTTGGAGAGAGGCTTGCGTATTCCTGGTCCCGCAGGAAACTCTAGGGCAAGTAGTCGCACAGCCCTGGGTGAAGGACTTTTGTTATGCAGTCGCAGCTGCGTCATCGCTCGGCTGCGCCATGATCGGATGGACAGTATGGGATGGATTTTCCCGACAGCTGTGGCTTTTGGTTATGCTATCGTCATTAGTTCTACTTCAGATCACATACCAATATTTTTGAAAGTTTTCTGAGATCTATGATTGGACAATAACTCTTGTATGTTACATGTGTTGTTTATAGTAGAGTAATGACGAAGTGGGGTTGTAGCTTCGAGACGAGGATCAATGCTACTACTGATACTTGTGCTACATACTTCACTCAATATAAGTAGGAGGCAAATTTTGAACAACTTGATTTTACCTCCCTGAAAGATAATATTTGAGGCTGATTTCTACTATGTGATACGAGGCTTTGTGCAGCGGCCAGCCCAGCCAATGCCTGGTGCCATCGGACGCGATCGGGACACGTGACGTATGGGTTGTCTTCAAACTTCAAACTTCAAACTTCAAAGATCACTTCAAGTGGAGCCCATGCTTGAAAATCGAAGGACCGATATCATGGAATCGGGTTCATAGTTCCTCCAATAATTAAGAAAGCTCCTCTTCGATCTTTCGAGAAAGTTGTGCCCTCTCTGCCGGCTTCGGCTTAAATTTAGAGTTTAGTCATTTATGTGCCTAAAATATTATGTTGGCATTCGTTTAATGTTTCGCCCTTGAAGTCCGGACGGTCAACTCGAGGCTTACTCATGACTGAAACCCCTCTTTCGCTGTTCCTCGTGTTGTTTGAGCGTGGCTGTAAGTACATGTCTCAGTTCATCGGACATCCGAATCGCAATAGGATTTGGTAATCATGCACTGGCGACGCACCAGCCTGCGAGACGTTCGGGCGTTCTTGAATGTCCATCACCATTCTTCTTGTCCGACTCGAAGGTTCTCAACGTTTACCAACGACCCGTTAATTCCGAGCGCATCGAACTTCCGCTCCTAGTTTTGGAGTGCCACTGCTCACTGGAGCCGAGCTCCGGCCCGCACTGAACTGTTCCCATAAATTCGCTTATTCTCTTCAGCTCAAGCCACCCGCTGCATCGCGATGTCTGACAGCAATTATCATGATATGGATATGATCATCGACAACTTATGGATTGGAAGTCTCAAGGCCGCCTTGGATTTGGACTCCTTGCAAAGAAATGGCATCAAAAGCATTATGAGCGTCATGAGAGGGAAGATTTCTGTCCCAAAGGTACCTATCACTTATCTTGATATCTATGCATAACTTGACATCTATTTAGACTTTTATACGATATCAGGTTCCCCTAGATGATACCGATGAGGAAGATGTGCTCGTTCACATTCCCAAGTGTATAGATTGGATTAGCACCGAGCTCCAGAAACAGAGGGGCGTTCTAGTTCATTGTCAGGTAAGTATCACCCCTGTCATGATAACTTTTTCCCTCACAAAGTTATTATTCATATCTAGGCTGGAATGAGTTCGTGTTTCCAACTATTTTCGTTGTTCTCCATTCTGATCCAAGGAAATTATCTCCAGGTCGGAGCGCTGTGGTTGTTGCGGCATATCTGATGTATACAAATCGTATCGATGCAGAAGCCGCTTTAAGCATTATACAAAAAGCGCGTCCAGTCACACAGTTAGTATTTATTCGTTTTCAGGTATTGTCATTCTTACTAAACTGTTTTGGCTTAGACCAAACAAGGGGTTCATGTCCCAGCTAGTTTTATTTCACTCCGCCAATTTCAAAAGGAACCGCCGCAATAAGGATATTCGTGCTTTTTATGTAGAACGTGCCGTTAAGGAAGTGTTAAGTATGTCAATCATTGTTTAATCACTGTCTGCTATCAATTTAATCTGCTTTACTAGATGGAGACGGTTCTGCCCTCGAGACGGAGATGTTCGCCAAATACCCCCGGACACCGAGCGATTCCGTACCAACTACACCGTATCCACAACGTCGTCGTCGGATTCGCTGTAAAATGTGCAGACAAGAACTTGCAACACGTGAACATATGGTTGATCATGGCCAAGTAGGTCCGTCGACTCCCGGAACTGCGACGGCTTTATCTCCAGCCAATTCGAGACGATCTTCAATGGGCGAGACTCTTGTTGTCTCACAAACTACTGAAAGCGGAGAGCAAACCACTGTTACTGTCATTCGACGACCGTCAAACCCGGAGAGTGTCAGACGACCATCGTTCGGCTCTGGTCTTGCCCCTATGACTCCAATTCATGCTACAGACCGGCCTCAAGCAGAGCAAAGGAGTTCTTTCTCTGAGGCTGCGCAGAAATTAAGAAGGCCTTTTGCTGGATTGTCTATGACCCCCCTATCTGATTCTCCTGCTGAGGTCTCGTCGGATTCTAACAACGAGGAACGACCGGTGCGAAAGGGGTCACTTACTAAAGGAAAAATTGACCGACATTCTACCTCGGCTATTGAATCGGATGAAGAAGAAGGGTCAGACAAGCCGGCCAGTAGTTCACAGCCGCATCCCAAGCTACACCTATCCATGAATAACTCTTTCTCATCGCCACGGGACCTGGCTGCTCAGATTCACCCTGCATTATCCGCTTTGCGTTCTGCTGGACCTGCGACAGCGATTTCTGTCAAACAGGAGAATGCAAATGGTAATAAACAGCTAATAAGCATCTCAGCAAGTAGCCCTCCACTTCTTTTACCCAATGCGAAGTGTTCGGGTTATTTTGTAGAGCCGGTACGTCTTTTTAGTTTTATTGTTTCTTCCGGGCTAATAATTGCGATAGATGAAATGGATGGATCCGTTCCTTGAAAGTGGAAACATAGCCGGAAAAATAGTATGTCCGAATAAAAAGTGCAATGCCAAGTTAGGGAGTTATGATTGGGCTGGTGTGGAATGTAGCTGCAAACAGTGGGTCGTTCCAGTAAGCATATAATCCGCCACACGAATAGAACCTAGCTGACCTATTTTTTCTAGGGTTTCTGTATTCACAAATCAAAAGTGGACGAAGTAGTAATTTAACGATTGCGTAAATTTGATCATATTATACACGTAAATATCAAATCAATTTATCATGTAATTTATTCCCAAAATCCATGCATATACATACGTATCTTCAGATTTCCAAAAAAAAAACATAGTTTAAGTTTGGTGCGGTAGGACTCAGTCTTCTAACCATTTGGCTATCCGCAAGAAGGCTTCGGCTCGCTCTGGTTCAGCCCATGGGAACAACAGGAAATCATGTACAGCGGCATTGGCAATATAAACTGCAACACGATCGGAATCTGGATTATCTTGCCGTAAACGGTCCGC
Source organism: Phallus indusiatus (assembly GCA_027605045.1). Classification (NCBI taxonomy): domain Eukaryota; kingdom Fungi; phylum Basidiomycota; class Agaricomycetes; order Phallales; family Phallaceae; genus Phallus; species Phallus indusiatus. Next base: position 33,800 of record JAQFWX010000100.1, on the reverse strand, counting down.
CAAAATCATTGAGTCATCTAAGATTCTCTCCATACTCCCGACAACAATCAACGTTCTAGGGTATCCTTGGTATTCTCCATAAGCGGGCTTGATATGTAAGGACGCTGGAGAGATATATGGGTTTGTCTTCGCGTCGTTCTCAAAGTCGAATGCGGAACCTAGATACGACCGGAGACCGTATCCGGCAAAGCTTTCCTGCATTATCGTCTGAGTTTGTGAAAATATATCGGCAAGATTGTCTCGAAGGGAAGTATTTGGACCATTATTCGAAGCTGAAATATCACCCCAAGGAGAGAGGAGTAGGAGTCTACCTGGCATGGGAAGAACGGCAGTTTCCTTGACATAGCGAATCAAAGCAAGCACAAGATTACCACCGGCGGAATCACCGGTGACAACTATGTTTTCAGGGCTGAATCCAAGGTCGAGAAGATATCTGTAACCAGCGATGAGGTCGATAATGGCTGTCGGAAACGGGTAACGCTCTTCATGAGGTGCCGAGGAACACAGATGATAGTCGATTGCTAGAATACGCGTCAAGTGTTTGGTATTCCGAAGAATCCCTTTGGGTATACAAGCGTAGGTGCCCTTTGGATGTGCAGTCCCATGCTTGATATTATTGCATGCTTAGTACACAGACGAGGCTTCAAAGATGGGGGAAAATCCTACAAAAAATGCACCACCATGAACGTAGTAGATTACTTGTTCTCCTGGCTCGGCTCTTTCAATCGTTCTGGTAAGAGTGCCTGATTGGTAGTACCAGAATGCTGAGGTCCTCAAAGGCTCGACACGCGCTCTTCTGGCATACTCCTTGATCGGTCCGCGTATATCTTCTTCGCGCTCACTCTCAATCCATACGAATTTTGTGTTTTTATATGTACCATCTGGGATGTCAACGTTGCTATCGAAAAATCCCAGCCGAAGTTTGGCAAACTGAGAGAGAGCGTGCCGGGTAACGTATAACGAAACGGTTTTTTTCACGGACCACGATTTGTTAGGCCTTGAAGAAGGGAATATTACTGCACATAACGTCCAATAAGGAACTTGTACGATGAGTGTGACGATAAAACCCAACAAGTACAGTGTTTTCCATGGCTGATGATGGGGGTGCATAGACGAAGCAATGTCAAAGCCGTCGTTCGGTGGTACTACGTCATCTGATTCTGCCAAGTGAACATTTTGTACATACGTCCGAGGGACTTGCGAGGGACTTCAATTAAGGTTGTCTTCTGAAAAGCAAGGGACTAGCTTGGGATAAGGTTTGCAATTAGTAGGATACTTGATTTTAATTTCAAGTAAACCTAAACGTCGCTTCACGAATGAAAAAATCCAGCGTGACTTTATGCATTATGGCTCCGATCTATCCAAATTCCAACGGGATTATTTGGCAGTTACCACGTCGAATCTCTCGGGGGAGTCTCCCTCTATGGAAGTCCACTTTTTTAATGAAGCAAAAAATACTACATAATTCATTGACTGACTCAGTGTCGTCATAATATGCGTGGTGTGGTTACTATATGTCGAATCGCGAGAAAGATAACAAAACGTTTTCTCTCAAATCTGTCTTCTTTACGATTACGGAACGGTTACACATAGCAAACCGTTATGTATCTTAGGGTGCGCAAGTGCTTACTTAGTGGAGTGCCCATTGATAGTTTTTGGCAAAGAAGCAAGCAGATTCTTACGTCACGATGATTACTAATTTCTCTTTCACCATGTTTCGATGGTGCCTTCTACTTTGTTTCTGTCTCCGTTTAATTTATTGTCAAGTGGAACATGAGATCGAGCTGAAACAATTTTTCAAAAATGATACTACCTTAGGGCATACGAATAATTGGGCTGTTCTCGTCTGCGCCAGTAGATATTGGTTCAACTACCGCGTAGGCTTCCATTTCTTGGCCTTACCTTACAGAAATAATCTGATACTATACACAAATAGCACATGGCCAATGCTTTGGGAATGTAGTAAAATGAGCCATTTTTTATTACAAACAATGTCGAGTTTAACATTGTTGGAACAGGTATCGCACTGTAAAACGCTTGGGTATACCCGACTCGAACATCATCTTGATGCTCGCCGATGATGCCGCTTGTAACTCAAGAAACCGCTTTCCTGGAGCAGTGTTTTCGAATCCTAAACGTAATTTAGACCTTTATGGCGATAACATCGAGGTTGACTATCGAGGCTATGATGTTACCGTTGAGAACCTCTTGCGTGTATTGACAGGTATCTCCGTCTTTGGTCTAGTTGGTACAAAACTCATTATCGATATCGTAATAGGACGAGTTCCTCCGACCTACCCGCCCTCCAAACGTCTTAATACCGATGATCGCTCTAATGTCTTCGTGTATATGACGGGCCATGGAGGCAACGAGTTTCTAAAATTTCAGGACAACGAAGAAATAAGTGCTTTCGACTTGGCCGACGCGTTTGAACAAATGTGGCAGAAGAAAAGGTCAGCCTAGTTTTCCGAGCATACTATCAAAAATTTTGAATCAATTACTCTTTGCTTTAGATATAGAGAATTGTTTTTCATGGTAGACACTTGTCAGGCGAACACCCTTTATTCCAAGTTTTATTCCCCCAATATTCTCGCGACTGGCTCATCTAAACTTGGTGAAAATTCATACGCAGTACGTCTCACGTATACCGACACTATCATCTGCTTCCTCACTGTGTTTAGCACGAGACAGATACAGATATCGGAGTCTCGGTAATTGATCGGTATACCCATTACATGTTACAATATCTGGAAGGCATAAACAAAACGTCAAGAGCTACAATGGCTGACTTAGTTCGTATATTGATTCCGTTTACTCTGGATGCTCATGAACATTTAATCTAGTTCTCTACCTACGATTTCGATAAAATAGGTTCTCATCCTGGTGTCAGATCAGACCTTTTCCGGAGGCCACTGGAGGAAACTTTGTTGACGGATTTTTTCGGAGGAGTTGCTGAAGTAGATGTTAAAGACCCTTCCTTCGGCCATACATCATCTATTTCGCATTTAAACCCACCTTTGACTGAGGAAATTGTCGAGGTTGCTTTACCTCCTCGTCAGCCGCAAGATCGATATGAGAATATCCAGGAACGACATTCATGGGGCTCCAGTAAAGCTTGGGTTACGTTTGGTCTTTTAGGAATTTTAATTGCGTATAGTATATACCACAAATCAAGAATATAATGTATTATTGAATTCGCTAGATGCAGTTACATCGCGTTTAGGGTTTCAAATGACTAATTCACTATGAGACATTAGCTTTCTAAACACCACCTCTATCCATACATCAATCGAAAGTCAATTTCTTATGAGTAACCTTACCCGCTTTCTTCTTCCTCAAGGGGTCCAATGTGATAACCTCAGGAGGCCAATGTTCAGGTATGTTGGATAGCACCATACACACTTCTGGGAGATATCTGACGTTATAATCCCAATTGGTAGGAGTTCATCCCCATTCCTATCACTATCTACGTCGATTTCTTCATATCATCCGGCGGTACAGATTGTCTAAGGCATCTGGGTGTTCAAACGTTTATGGTACACTAGCACTGGCCACCAGCCGACCGCGAAGATAACATAAAAGGTCAGGTTTGGTAACGCTTTACTTTTTCAAAGGTGGTCTTTCTGAAAGATAATATCAGCTTTTAGTTTTTTATTAAAGGTGGAAATGGGTTCAAGGTGAAGCGGGCTTTCAATTTGTCGGACATTGAAATAACAGCCTCACTGCAGTCGTACCAGCCATGAAGCTCGTCCGGTGAGTTATCTTTATCGCTGATTCATTAATCGTTTTTATGCGCTCGAATCATGCAGTCGGGGACTGTTTTATGATCTGCATTGGACCATACTACTTCTCTCGGCCTCGTAGAATGTTTGAAGCTTACTGTGCCTTTCGCTCTCCTTACTAGGTTTTTGATGAAACTCAACAATGAGACCGTCACGATAGAATTGAAGAATGGCTCGGTTGTGCATGGTACAATAACAGGCAAAATCCATCTCGTCGTTTTAATGGTGTGTCAGCGATACTAATACTCTCTTTAGGGGTGGATATGCAGATGAACACTCATTTAAAGACCGTGAAGCTCACAACGCGAAATCGTGACCCCCAATCCTTAGATTCTATTTCAATTCGCGGAAATAACATCAGGTATTATTCTTACTCCTTTTGTCGTGTTTTCCGTTCCTGATGTTAGCAGATACTTTGTACTCCCGGACGCGTTGCCTCTTGACACACTTCTCGTGGACGATGCGCCAAAACCCAAACTCAAGAGGAAAGACGACACCCGAGGGAGGGGTGGAAGAGGTGGCAGAGGAGATCGTGGCGGTGGTGGCAGAGGAAGAGGTCGCGGTCGCGGTCGTGGGCGAGGAATTTAACCGATGCCGGGAGTTGTCTCCTTGTTTTCTGTTCAAAAAAAAACTTGAGCGTGATTCATGTTCCATGTAATGTCCCTTGTTTTATTAAACAATAATATTACCCTAGTGGTATATCTAACTAAGAACGTGGATCTTTACAAAATGGTTTTGCCGGCCCAACGAGGGAAGGGTATACATTCTCTGACGTTCTCTATCCCGCAAAACCAGCTTACGAGTCGTTCAAACCCAACACCGTAACCGCCATGAGGTGTACTACCGTATCGCCTTATATCAAGATACCATGAATTATGTTCCTGTGAATTTTTGGTGAACTAATCGTCGAGAGTGCTTGTTCAGAAAAAATAGATTACCTCCGACATGCTAAAAAGCCTCAAGGATTCTTTCAGTATCTCCTCTCTCGATTCCCGTATTGAACCTCCGACCAACTCCCCAAGCTTGGGGACAAGAAGGTCGAAACAAGACACAGTAGAACCCTCTGTAGTATCCTTGTTAACCCACATATAGAAAGGCTTCAAATGTCTGGGATAGTCGGTGACGAAAACAGGTCCAGGTTGTCCATTGGCGCCCAATGTGGCTGCAATCCAACGTTCATGTTCGCTTCGTATTGCTTCGCCCCATGCTGGAGGCTCAAACGCAAATTGTGGTTCCTGTTTTGATATGTGATGTTGCTGAAGTTTATTTAGTGCTTCAGTGTAAGATATGCGACTCCATGGCACTGAATGGTCCAGCCAGGCGTCGAATTGTTCCCGGCCTGTGCTTTCCTCCCGGAGATATTGGACATCTTCATCATTAGTTAATTCTCCAAGGACAGATTTTAGTGATGTCTCTAGAATATTGCAAAGGTCAGGTAATCCTCTAAGAAAGCTAATTTCCGCTTCAAGCATCCAGAATTCATTCAAGTGTCTGTTGGTCTGTGAACGCTCTGCCCGAAAACATGGCGCGATGGTGAAGACTCGAGCAAACGACGCAGACAATGCTTCTAGATGAAGCTGAGTGGATGTAGTTAGGTAGGATAGTGACCCTTCTTCTTCTTGAGCATGTTTTGCCTGCGACATCACTTTATATGCTTCGCCGGCATTCTCACAATCATTACTCGTAAGACTAGGTGGATGGACCTGGATGAAGCCTGCTTTCTGGGGAATGTAAGAACGAATATGATTTAAACGGAAAACGCCAAGCAATCGTACCTGATACCAATCGCTGAAATATTGTGTCATTTTATTTCTAACGCGTAACATTGCAGCAATATTTGAAGTCCGAGGTCGTAAATGCATGTTCTCCCTAAAGAATTCTAGAGAATGTTCCTTCTTCTGAATAGGGTACTTCTGGGCATAAAATAGTTAATTGAAGGCAGAAGAATTGAGTTGAACCAAAATCGGACCAGTGGATCGCATAAGCCCAGAAGTTCAATCTCTTTAGCCTGGAGTTCTTTTTCTTGACCCGTACCCCGACTTTTAATCAGTTTACCTGCAACCCGAATACTCGCGCCGGTTGAGATATTAGCGAGAGTATCAACGCCGTCCCCAGTAGGATGCAGAAAGACGGCTTGAAGTCCTTGTAAAGTGCTTCCGTCGTTAACAGCAATGAATGTCACTTTCTTCTGTCGACGGATAGACTTGACCCAGCCATGAACGGTCACTTCAGCCGGTACATTATCGCTGAATGATTTATCCAAGACCTGCCTAATAGTCGGAGGCAGCGACGATGGAGAAGAAAACCGCCGACACAGCAGCCGGATATTCTGCGTTCTACGAAACATTCCACTAGTCTTTCGAACTCCGCCACTTAGCTCTCAACATCATTCTACCTACTTAACATCGTCGTTTCGTTATTTTGGTTTATTCATTCCTGGCACATGCAAGGTTATTCTCTCGATATTATTCCTCTTCATTGCGTAACTTCCTTTCCGACAGCGTTAGGAGCCTACTATGAAGATTCAGATGAGGAGACAAGCCCGCGACGAAGTAGTGCGAAGGGAAAAGGAAAAATGATAGCACAAAATGTGAGAACTTTGTTTTATTCCTTATTCCTTCTTTCTATTCTTTGCGTTACATTCCTTCTACATTGTTATCACCTGGTTAGGATGAAAAATTGAGCGCCACAATGAACAATACCACAGGCGGTGAGTATCATAGTATCATAGTATCGCGGTATCGCGTACCTTTCTGACCTTCTCATATCATAGCTCCTAAATCTCGACCAACCCCGTCTGCTGTGAGAAGTGCTATCGTTGATGGTTCCGTCCAAATTCTCCGTCGATCGGCTAGCCTTGTTCACATACATCCACGGACGCATTCCCCTTCTCCAATTAGTGATCCATCGAATTCTAAAACTGAAAATACTTTCCAAGACGAGGCATTGATATCGACAGAAACCCTTGATACGGAGAATGAACTATTGGCTCAAACACGGGCGTGTCTTTTACCCCCACCAATTCCAGGTGTCCAGGACTGGGGTATTCCACCACCGACAGATGAGCCATGTGATCCATCGCTAAAAGTTGGTATATCTTGTTCCTTCTCTATTCCTTCATTGTAGTTTCGTTTCTCTAGGCAAAGCTCGAACAGTTTTTTGAATTGAAACGGGGTGACCCACCGAAGCATTTTAACGATTCTCTCATGTCGAACCGTTCATTTCGCAATCCACATTTATACGCAAAACTGGTAGAGTTTGTTGACGTTGACGAAAAATGTAGTAATATACCCAAGGTATGCAAACTCAGTCACCAAAGTAAAAAACAGACGACAAGTCACTGGTAATGCAAGGATTTGTGGGATCTAGGCGATTTGGATGAGTGGGATGCAGAAAAAATAGGTTAAGCGTGTTTGCTCTTGATTTTCTTGCATCTTTTTTGAATAGTTGTCCCATTAGCTACGGTACAGAAAGAACGTTATGAGCAACAAACAGCAAGCCAAACGTCGGGAAAACGGACTCGCATTGGCTTCACTTCAGAGGTGTCGCGTCACGAACAGGGCCAAAAAACAGCCGGATTATCCCGCAAGGATCGCAGGGACGGCCACAGATATAATCCATACAGCACTGCGGAGGTATCCAAAGTTAGGTCAAGTACCCGTTGGCAATAATGTATTTATTATTTCGAGGTGGCATAGCAATATAATCAACAATTTCTTTTTGACCCTTGATTGAACGTCCCGGCTTGCGGATCCGACACTATGTGTACGTCTACCAATGCCAACGCACACAATGGGCCTACATTCACGTTGGAGGCTTGAAACGACTGATCGAAAAGCTGTCAATTCATTAGCCTTTCGGTGAATTGCACTGAAAAGTTTTGGGTGTATAACAAATCTTTGGAAAATCCAGGCTCACTTGAAGCTTGATGAAGGGCACGTTATTTATATTGAATTTGTTGAGATTTAATATTTCAACTTAGTATTACAGATATTTATAAAATTTAGTTTATTGGTATAACGACGGGGTGCCACTACAATGATCAACAGATATCCCCGATGAACCACATGGCTTTCAGGATTTTTGTTGAGCCTCAGGCTCATGTAAATCAAAAGATCGTTTCTGAACAAATGTCCAGTGAGTGATTTTTTTGTCGATTATGGGCTTCAAAAATTTATACCTGAAATCATCAATTTAGAGTTAATGGTCTAAAATCTCGGTGAGTATCCAAAAGCATCTTCGGCAATTGTAATTTCTCCAATCAGCTCGCTTTGGAAAGCCGTAATTGGCAAGGCAAAGGTGGTATTTATCCTTTTCCTATTACTCCGAAAGCGACGACTATTTGTTGACGAACGCCGAGTGGGGTTCGCTGGAGGAGAAATCGGCATGGAAGGCTGAGATTCGGAGGGGGTTCGATTTTCAGTGGTTCGCATTTTTAAATCGAAAGGAATTCGTTTTGTACTGTTGTCAGGGCCTGATCTGAAGGTACTGGAATTAGACGATTCAGTACCGTCTATAGGACACCTGGATGATGCTATCGGTAAGCTGAAATAGTCGATTTCGCTTTGTTCAACTTGTGCTTGTTCTTCGTTATTTGGACTGCTCTCAGTCGGCTTTGATTCGGAATCGGATAGCTCGAATAGCTCTATATCATTGGCGTTTGTATCCGACAGTGGGCTCGGTGGACTGGAAGTTCGTTTATCAAGAACGGGAATTTGACGAGTTGGAGGCAAAGTTGGTGATTTATGATAGTAAGTTGAATTAGAGTCGCCTTGCAGGTGAGCATGTTGAACAGCATATGGAAGGCGGAATTTTTGACAGTCACTCCCTTCCTGGTCGGCACGGAGGTACGCGCTCACCCATGGAGGGTGGGTTAGATGTAAAGGTTTGAAAGAAGATCCAGAGAAAAATGCTGGTGAAGTGGGATTGCAAGCCTTTCGAGCCTGGGGGTCGGAAGTAGGAGCGAAAATATAGCTTGCTCGTCGCGGGTTTGCTGGAGGTGAAGTTTCCATGAAGAAAGCGAGGCAAACAGAAACCGGCGATGCTGGGGAGTCAAAGGAGACGAAAAACCATCGTTTATAAAGTTTGTAGCGTTGATGAGGATGCTTTCTGCTCGCTGAATGTGGGACTTCATTTTCAGATTATTGTCAGACGACTGGTTCCCTTTTCGTCAAAAAATATACTTAATTTATGTATGTTGCTACCTGAGAAGCCAAATTAATTAACCTTGACTTTTATTTTCCCTGTGCAATAGAACCCTTTGGATAAAATAGTCCAATACCAGATGACACGTCATTATTCCACCCTCTAAAGGCAAAAAGAGTGCCATGTTGCCAATATCGAAAAGGGTTTACGAGCTCAAGTTTTCAGTTTAGTCTCGACTTATCTTTTTGCAAAATATGTTAAAGACTACTTCCCTTGAGTAACACATGCTTTACATTCATTTTCGGAATTTCTTAAGCCTGACAGAATTTTCAGTAAGTCATATCAGCAAGTTGTCCACTGTGCAATTCCCTGGCAGGACTTGGTTGCATTTCGTCGGACTTGTAGATATTACGTGTAATAATACGCTCAGGTACATAAGAGTACCAAAGTACTAAGCAATGATCTGGGTTCATCTCCGGAGCACGTCCCAACACCTGGAAGTCTCCAGTTAAATTTCATCTGTAGCTGGCAATGACTGAAGGGTCTTGGGTTATTATTGAACTAGCTATGATTCAACGTTCATGTTGTATGGATAAATTTCGTGATAGGAGTCTTAGAAATCATCCAACATCAGGAGCTACTCTTCAATACCAAATTCTTGGCCCAGACGTTAGACATTATCATTGTGTATGGGCTATAGAATGAAATTTACTAAGAAACCCCATGTTGGCAACTCTGTCCAATTAGAATTTTGAATGAGCGGATAGCACGGGCCTGGTATATGCTGCGCCGTAGTACAGGAACGGAAGTGAGAAATTAATAAGTGGTGAACTTAGTAGAACGCGTTGACAGCGCTGTATCGCTTGTTTAGTACCGCAAAAGTAAATAACACAACGTTGTGAGAGTGAAAAGAATACTTGACGGAGGTCTACGAATCGAAGATGAACGGAAATTAGGCAGAAAGAACATGCGAGTGTAGGAAGCTGCTGGCAGCGGATGCATGATCATGATGGATGATAGAGCACCGCACATCACAGACCCAGGCAGATTTTCACCGCCAAATAAGAATTCACCACATGATCAGTCAATGGGATCATAATCCCATACATAGCGCACTGACAGGAAATTGCGCCCTTCGGTTGCGTGAGAAGGAAATTGAGAACGAGCTTCGAATGGCGCTATTTAAGTAATTCTTCGTTCTAACACGATATAAATTTGCAACATCTAGGAATCATTAATTTGAAATTAGCTTTTGATCTATACACATGCGAGCCTTGATTTTTCAAAACAAAAAGAAGTCTGTAATTTTGAATAAGTATAACCTAGTGGTATTGGTACTTCGCTGAGGATTGAGGATGATGAGTGTAGCATGAAGCATTCAATTATTTTAGGGATAGCTAGTAAATGCCCTTAAGTTCTGGACCATCATCATGCTTCTGCACGGCAATCCCTGGAATAGCAAAGAGTTTCGCTGGCAGGATATTAGTCACTGGCAGGATATAGTCACTGGCAGGTATTAAATTTAATACCGCCTAATTGCTTTGTCGGTCCGTTTCGAAGAACCTGACCGGTCATGAGATTCTCAGAAGCTCACGAATAAATGTTTTGGGTAACTTTTGCCTAATAAATCGTAACGACATCAAAACCCTGTTTGTTTTTGAGAAGCGGCGAACCCAAACTAGATACATAACGTGTACTACATACACGGTCAGTTTTCTTTCTTTTTTGATGGAATCACAAGACCTTCTGATAACGTATGCGCCAGCGTGCACATGATGAAAAATGATACTAATTTTTCTTACCTTTATCTTCCGTTAATAAATTTTAATCATCACCTCCCAAACTGACACAGTCGTTGGTGCTGTCTTCGATAAAGATGCTTCCATATATCAAACCCTCATCGATGGGGGACTCTTGGAACCCTTGATGAAGAACATCGATTCCTAATGGGCCAGTCGGGAGCTTAAAGACGCCTGTATGGAATTGACCACCTCCTGAGTTATTATTGAACGCTGGACCTGCCACCAGTTTGAGAGGCTCAAGATCCTTAGAGTAGTAAACTGTCAGAAGGCTGTGTAGGGAGAGACAAATGAAATGATTTAGTAGGAGATCAGATCCTTGATTTGGGGCCTTATGTTACTTACTTGGTATCAAAACCTAAAGTTACCGCCCAATTATGCCAGACGTCGTCAACGAAGGGCGTCTGGAAGAATGTTGTTTCTGGACTATTTGATTGCCGTCCAGCTAGTCGCAATGTCTTTGGATCATGCACGGTGGGGTCGAAAGACTGATTGAAAGGTTTTCCTGTTAGGAAAGTAATTTCCGAGGTTGAAAAGTCTGCTGTCTCATGCCAGGCAGGCTGGATATATTGAGAAAATGAGTAGATTGTTTTGGTAGTGATACTAGTTGGAGACTCACATGATATTCATGAGACAGGTTAAGGGGTCTTGTAGGATCATTCCGGATTGACCAATGGAATGTTCGAGTACCTTGGACTGTAATATCCGTCCCGTTATTAAGAGCGGGAATGAGTTCAGATCGCCTAAAACCTGTCTCTGGAACGGGAGGGTCGCCACCAGGTACGAATATAGAGTTTTGGCTTTTTTGGAACGAATTTAAAAAGATGAAAAGCTTTTTGTTACGAGTAGACCTACTTGATTGTCACTTCGACCGCTTTGGTATTCGTACTGAGTTCAAACTTGATGCGTGTCAATAGAATTTCAAGTTAGTACATATTGATTAATATTCACCAACGACTTTGGGATGCCTGAAGGAAATTTAATAATTTCGGCCCACGTTTGATCTTGTTGCAAAATTAGGCGTGCATTGTCTGTGTGACGATACAAAATGTACATTACTTTGTCCGTGCACAAACTGATGGTCATATATGCTCGAGTTCTTGTCAAAGTCTGCGGGAGTGACGTCGACGTGCACACGACCGTCGAAGAGCAGAGGACATGTTATCTGTCCGAGGGCCAAAACCTGAGGGAGAATAAAGACGAGGGAAAAGAAAGAGAAAGACATTTTGTCGACGTGTAGTAGCAGGTGACTGCGAAACGACAGGGCTAGTTATATGCTGTTATATGCTGCGTTTTATTTTTAGGGCCAAATTCACGGCAGAATTTCGACAAAACTGAATGAAAAATGCGCGCAAGAGCGAAATCTATTTTTGGTCCGCATCCCGGTTATCATACTATTGTATGTATCTGATTGAGATATGACGTCTCTCACAAAAGCACAGCAATTTACTGCCGCTCGCAGCCGAGATCTAATGAGATTCCAAGAGAGTCCAGAGAAGCGGATGTTTTTTTTTTGAGCCAAGATTTGGGGTAAATTTCGTGAGGGACGGTTTGGCCAAGTTTCTCCCACGCTTCTTTCTCTTTTGCAGTCATGTCATACAACGTACGTCCGTTTCCCGACTTCACTCCCTACCCCCCCTCCTCCCGTTCGTCCCCCACTATCATCGGCGACGTTCATCGCGACAAACAAAGCTCATATTGACTGATTCATTTCTATGGCTTTAGCATCGATCTCTCCAACCAACAGGTCCGCCTTCTTCAGTACCCGTCGCGCCAGCGGTCCCAATCCCCGTTCCGCCACAACAGCACTCGCATCAGCGCATTGATGAAGTCTTGGATGCTGTTCGACGCGAATTTGAGCTCGTTGCCCAAGATATAAATAATCTAAAAAGTCAAAAAGTCGATTATGATAGTCAGAGTATGTATGGGCTTCTTTGTCTCTCTCTTTCCATCTTTTTCTCCAGGTTGTGCGACATGTTTGTCTTATCGTCAAATTCCATTCCAGTTACGAACCAAGTCTCTGAACTCAATCAAATACGGGGCCATATATTCCAGCTCGAAGAACGCCACAAACAGATAAAACAGTCCTACGAAGAAGAGATAGCAAGGCTCCGACGCGAACTCGACATGACAAGACAGGGTATCCCAATGTCACAAGGTGCGAGTGCGCGAGCACAACTCACATCTTATTCTTCTCCTTCAAATCCTTTCTCCATTCCCCGTCCCTCCTATTCCCCCACACCCACTTACCCTTCCTTCTCCCCAACCTACACAGCCTCAGACCCTCTTCGTCAGCCTCCTCCCCCAAACGGTCCACCAGGTTATCCCTACCCCTCAGAGTACAGTCGCGAGAGAGATAGAGAAAGAGAAAGAGATCGTGACCGTGAAAGAGATCGCGACAGAGATCGCGATAGAGACTCCAGAGTCGATCTCAGAGATAGAGACAGAGACAGAGACCGTGATCGTGACCGGGGAATGATAGACCGGGACAGGTTGGAAAGGGAGAGAATGATGGACAGGGAGAGGGAGAGGGAAAGAGGCGAGAGAGAAAAGGATAGAGATAGAGAGAGTGGTCGCGATAGAGAGTCAAAACGCAAAGAGCGCGATAGAGATCGCGAAAGAGACAGAGACAGGAAGAATGGTTAGATTTACCTTGAGACTCCCTCTATCTTCTTGTTCACTCCTCGCTTTCATCTACAGGTCAACTACCCTCTCCTCCCAATCTCTCTGCCCAGCCCCCACCAGGTATTTCAACCTCATTTCCGCCCAACGGTATGGGGAATGTACCCATGAATGGTCCTCCTTCTGCAGCAATGGGTCCTCTTGGTATCCCTCACGGTGTAGGTGGAATGCCAAACTCAGCCGGTGGTGCAGGTCCCCCTCCCGGAAGCGCGGGCGGTAGCTCTGCCGTGGGAGGAGCAGTCAGCTTTCCCCACACTCCAGGTGCATTTCCCGATGAATTCGACCCTACCGTGGTCCCACCTGAACTGAAAAAGGAGGTAAGCAATAACCTCTTTTTTAGAGGTATAATTGGTATAAATTATATATACTTTTCAAAAAAAAAGGGTCCCGATTGGTTTGTAGTGTACAGCAAACATGTTCCCCAACGACGACTTGATGTCAATTTAGTACATAATTTAGAGCACGAAAGGTGAAAAAACATAATCCCTTTCTTAATTTCGACATTCATCTCACTCTTGTTTCTTTTTTATAGTGTTGTTTGCTGCGTTCGTTTTTCAGCAGATGGTAAATATCTTGCGACTGGCTGTAACCGAACGGCGCAAATTTACGATACTATAACTGGAGTGAAGACATGGTGTGTTAAATTAATCCAGCTCCACCCTGAGAAACACCTGGAAATCAAACATTTTTGTAGTGTTTTAATTGATGAAACGACTCCCAAAGGCGGCGATTTGTATATTCGTAGCCTCTGTTTCAGTCCTGATGGAAAATATCTCGCAACTGGCGCGGAAGACAAGCAAATTCGAGTAAGTTTACTTTAGGAGAGCAAATTTACCTTCTAATTTTTTTTGTATAGATATGGGACATTGCTAGGAAACGCATTCGGACTGTTTTTGAGGGACATCAACAAGAGATCTATTCTCTGGATTTCTCGAAAGATGGGAGATTGATTGTTTCTGGGTCCGGGGATAAGACAGCGAGAATTTGGGACATGGAATCAGGCAAATGCCTCATTTTATCAATTATAGAATCACCACCAGATGTGAGTATCTTTGCTCGAGTTTCCAAGGAAGATAAAACAGTGTGTTGATTGTTGTCAAGCCGCCCTTCAACGGAGTTGTGGATGCCGGCGTCACCTCTGTCGCAATCTCGCCGGACGGTCGATTCGTCGCTGCGGGATCACTCGACGCATGTGTTCGCCTTTGGGACGTACACTCGGGAAATATAGTTGAACGACTTGCGGGACATAAAGATAGCGTTTACAGCGTCGCTTTTACTCCCGACGGTAAAGGACTTGTCAGCGGTAGTTTGGACCAGACCTTAAAACATTGGGATTTGACACCGTTGTTGAGACGGACGCAAGGGGGTAACATTAAGAAAGAGGGAGGAGCGAGTAATTCGCAGGAAAAATGTCAATGTACTGTTGATTTCCGAGGTCACAAGGTGAGTGACATTCTCTGTCAATAAAAAGGGGAGTATAGTAACTAGGGTTTGATTGGTTTAGGATTATGTTTTGTCTGTTGCAGTTTCGCACGACAATCAATGGGTTGTATCTGGTTCGAAAGATCGCTGCGTGCAGTTCTGGGATATCTCGACGGCTCAGGCCCAGCTTATGCTCCAAGGCCACAAGAATTCTGGTAAGTCGTGTTTGGAGACACACTGCCAGTCAATTTTGGTTTCTAATATTTTTACTTTGTAGTTATATCGATCGACTTGAGTCCGACGGGCGGAATGCTTGCCACTGGCAGTGGAGATTATGGAGCGAGACTCTGTATGAATAATTTATTATTTTATTCGATCTCAGGGTTTGAAAAAGCTTACTGGAATTTCAGGGACATATACCACCGCACTGTGATTATGACTCAAAATTGATGTTTTGTTTTTCTCAAATTGTTCTTTCGTTGTGATATTATCCCCTCTCTTTTTCTCTCGTTGTGCATTATACGGGTACGTACTTGTATGTTATGCCACACACTGTTGAGAAAGCGCGCATATGTGTATATTCTTTATATTGCGCTGTTTCCCCACTGCCTGCCTCAGTCTTGTTTCCCCTCCTATTCTATCGTATCTGTCTGTTCTCTTTTTCTCCCTTTTGCTCTTGGCATGTGCAATCTATGTCTGATATCGATATAAATATATAAATTAGTACTTGCAAAAATATATATATCAGTAGCCTTTCTTTTCTTTTTACAATAAACCACCTTTGTTTTATATGAACTTCTCTATCTTGAGAGGAAGACACCCACTATTTCGAATTGAGCTACAATTCGAATTTGCCCGAGACAACCGCGTGTCTTCTTCCTTCAAAACGACGCCGGACTTATGAAAATCCACGCCACAGATCGCAGATTGATCTCAAAACCTTTCCATAATACTCGACATGAGACTGATACGTAAGCAAATAATAATATTATATTGTCAGTTGTTGGGAAATAGTGTCATGATGATACACATGCCCTTCCCGTTATTGTTTCAGCGCTTCAATGCCCCGGGAATAGCGCTGCCCTGATACTCAACTCACATGGACCCGTTGCCTGAGAACATCCTCTTTTGGCCGGTGATCAATTGCCACTTGCGTATATATCTATGTACATGAGAAGAGGTCTAGAAGCCGAAGAACAATTGTTACGGTTACGCGAATCAATTCTTGGAAAGAATTGCTGGTGCATCGATACTAGAACGACGTTGAACTGAATATCCTAATATGATTCTCAATATGATATACTGATTCTGAATAATAAAGCTGTGCTGTATATTACACCGCCCCCCTTTTCCGTTCAATTATCAAGGGACTAGTACTAGAAATAGATGCCTCTCTCTGAATATGTTCGGCGATCGTTTGGGATACTAACAAAAGGTTTAAATGTAGGGTATTATTTTCGGTGGTATCGTTCCAATATCTTACAATACATTACTTTACGTATTGGTCCTAATCATTATAACAATATCAAAAATGCAATTAATTTCCAATCCCCAAAGCCTCGACTGCGTTTACTTCTGGATCAAGCATTTCCTCATCACTATCGGCAAAAACATCTTGTTGTTGTTTCTTAGTATCTTTCTTATCTTTCTTTGGCGTCGGCGTGCACATCATAGCGGAATCAAGGTCGCCCCGTTCCTTCATTTTGGCTATACGAGCCCTCAGTCGACGTTTTCGGCTTTCTTTATGATCGCGAGACCCCGAAGGCGAATTGGGCACAGGAGACTCGATTAACAGTGTATTGCCGCCTCTGGGACGTTTCGGTACTCTGTAGGCGACGCCCTCTCTAATGGCAATTTCTAATTCCGTGATGCTAAAAATAGAAGTAATATGAGCGAGCGCCCTTGCAAAAAGAAAACCTGGCAGCGTAGATACCGTTTTTTCAACGCTTTATTATCGGGAATGTATGTTTCAGCTTGTTGCCAGAGTTTAAGAGCAGCGTTGTAATCTGGCTCTTTACTATCACGAAAAATCCTCATAAATACTTTTCACGCACACACAAGAGAGGAGGTGGAATCACCTTTGCAAATATTCACGTCCAAGAGTAACATACGCAGCCGCCAATCTCTTCGCTTTTTTGGGACTGAGTGCGGCTGTAGTCTCTTCATTTCCGTCCAAGATGATATGACTGTATATATTTAGTCGTTAACCATATATTCTCTTAATTTTTGTAAACAGTGTACACACTTCTCCTTCTCTGCTTTCCGCAAGGTTTTCTTCAACAGACGGTTTAGTTCGTCATGTTTCCGCATTAACGCGGCGCGCTGTTCATCATCTTGACGTTGCCGTTCTGCCGCTTTTTCGCGTTCTTGTTCTTCAATCTCTTTGAGCCTCTCTCGTTCTTGAGCTTCTCGTTCGGCCATTCGGCGTTCCACTTCTTGTTGAACAGCTTTCGAGATCTATCATGTGAAATAAGATGAACTTCATGATTGGAAAGAATATTCGTTCATAACTGACTCACTCTTTCGTCAAGATCCATTTCCAACACCTGTTCTTTCACACCCATCTCGGATACCTTCTCTCGTCCAGGCAAAGAGCTCCGACCACCATGTGTAAATCCTGTGAATCCAAAGCCATTCAAAGGATGAATCGCTGGTGGATTATAATTGCTTGGTCCTCCTAATGACGCTCTGGGTCGATCTGAGGCGGCAGGTAGGAGGGCAGGTCGTGAATTCAACGAGGTAGGCGCATGAGCAGAGAAATGTGGCTTTGCCGAAGGTCGCATATCTGATCCGCATGGATTTTTTTCTTTGTAAATGACTTTTTTCAAGGAATAAATGGAGGAAGAAAAACTCGCCCTTCTCGTTGATCGTTACTTTGTTTTCGACTTGTTTTGTCCGAGTGGCGAAACTACAATCTGGGGTAAACAGAAGAAGCTAGTTCCAAAGGAACAACGAACTTGAGAGTATTTAAGGTATCTTGTCTGAGTTTTGCAGTAGGTGCTATGTTGCAAATTAGGAGACCCATCGACGATCCACCTAGTGCGTCTTGAAGGATCCGGGTAAGTTTTGAGTCACGATAAGGCACACGGGACTTTTAAGGAGACGCGATTCACGAAAAATGGATCGTAGAAAAAGTATAACCACGTACCGCGTTTGTATTTAATGCGTGAACAACTTGTCCAAGAACTGTTAGGCTTTTGTTAATAGCAGCCGACTCGGCCATTCTAGCAGGATCATTTCCGGTCATCTAATGCGCGTGAATTGAGCATTGTTGTGTAACACATGTAACGAAGATTGTCAACAAGACCTTGTTATTTTCGGATCCTGCCAAATCGACCAAGTTGATTTTGCCACACAATGCTATGACAAAATGTCAGATAGATATAACTAATGGAAAATGGATACATACCCTTTTGCGTTAGTGGGTCTAGGCACGATACAGTCAAGGAAAGCATCGCGTGCGAGCGGGATGATGCATGGTTTAAGGTAGTCGCTCCTGTTGAACGACCTTTACAGGCAATGGAGAATAGTTTTTCAAAGTCTTGTAATGATGAGATAGGTTTTTCGGTTAAATTAGTGACAAAAATTTTTCCATTTGAGTCCTCGCGAATAAAAAGTTTGCTTGTCTTGAGAAACAAGCTTCAGTCAGGATTATATTGAACAGAAATTGAGATCCCTCACTGTGTCCCTGGGAACTAAAAGGTCGACTGGTTCATCCTTGTAAAGCTCCATATACGATAAAGACAGTGTGACAGTCTTCCGGCTCATCTCTCTCTTTCTTTCTAACAAAGCCTGAACGACAGGACTAGATGTAAACGAAAATCGAGAGAAGGGAAACAAAAAGGGAGCCTACGTTAACGACTCTGGGTATAATTCCAGGTTGCTCCGGGGTTCCTTGGATGGTGTGTGTTTTACCAGAGCTTGTCACCCCATACGCGAAGACTGTGCAGCTAGAAGAGAAGCGATAATGAGAGGTTAGACGATCAAGTTTCGCGAAACGGTGACTTACACAAGTCCCTCATAAACATAATTAATCAGAGGTCTCACTTCATTCGAGAAAATATCCTCCTGAGTGGATGTTTGATCATAACACGAGGTAAAATGAAATTTGTATCTCTCCGTCGACACTCGGGGATTCACGACAGAGATAGTGCCTTCTTGAGGGGACACTATTACGCCGTCATCACTGCACTCGTTGCTGAGAAAGGGTCGAAGACGAGCGACAACTTTGACCTTCGCGGCCATGGTTTGTTGCTGGAAGCTGTTGATAATGGTGTGAGGGATGATAAAAAAAGGCGCGTCAAGGATTGGCCCGGTGACAGAGGCGCGTTTCAACAAGTCACGTGACCTTCGGCGCCGTCACGGACTAGATTTATCGGAGATGTGAGAGTTGAGCCGCAATCCCGACTTCAAAAGATTCTACCAGTTGAAATGTGATTTTTAATCTACTTATACAGTGGAAGATTGTAATTTGGCAGCTAGGTCGTCAGCATGTCTGTCTGAACTGCTCGCAAATAACTCGGCCTCATCTTCTGAAGCTTCTTCATACCGACCATCGGTCTCGGAATCACTATCAGAATCAGTGAAGGAAGGAAATTGTGCATGGTTTGGGTTGGCAACCAATAGATCATCATCTCCATTATCTGCGGAACGATTATTGGTTAGTAGAAGACGAGAATATAAAAGTAAAGAATAACCTTGTTGCCTATTTCGTTGATAGTCTTCTTCAGCATCAGCCAGAATTCGTTCCTGCATTGCGACAACTTCTTCAGCCGAATCGCAAGTGCGATAACGCTGTATTAAATGCCTAAATGGAACGAGGGTTGGTCACAAAAGGTTTTTCCTTAGAATAATCAATAATTTCAAAACAAACCTACCCGTTGACTTTCCAGAA
Source organism: Phallus indusiatus (assembly GCA_027605045.1). NCBI lineage: Eukaryota > Fungi > Basidiomycota > Agaricomycetes > Phallales > Phallaceae > Phallus > Phallus indusiatus. The sequence goes on along the minus strand of JAQFWX010000100.1, from coordinate 14,076 downwards.
AGAATGCCCCCAAGAAAATTTTCCAAGCAAGAACTCAGCATGTTGGTCAAAGCCTGTGATATAAAACGCAGCCGCCAAGGCTTCAACACAATTTAGTCTCCAAGGTTTCCCATAATTCACAGGGTTGGTGGCTACTAGATATGGAACTGATCTTCCGTGGTATTGATTGAGAAATGAGACGGACGAAATTTGAAAACACACATACGAAGCCGTTCATTTGGTGAGCGAATCTTTCCAAAAGGAACCTCCTCTAATCGGGCCCATGAACACTCGACAACAGCGAGACCAGTCTCCGCTATTATACTACGATCTGAAGGGGAAACCGGTTTTTGACCTTGGGGACTGAGAAATTGGTAAACAACGGGAATCGGAAATTTTGATCCTTTTGAATATACGTTACGACTATGCCTCGAAACCGTTGCCCAATGCGTAAATCTTTGATAAGACCAAGTCTTGAAAGCTTCTTTCCGCTACATCTTCGAGGATCGCAATGATTCAAATCCTGGATGGCGAAAGTTATGTCCACAACGATTGCTTGGTATCACTGAAACGACACATACCCACATTGCAACGGGAACATCGATGCGATACGTGTCTAAAAGCGACTTGTAATTAGTAGTATTTTCATTTTCCAGAAATGAGTCGACTTGCTTTGTTCATCTTCTTCTTGCGCATCATCTGTAGGCTTTTCATCTAATGCAAGATCCGAAGGAAGTTCAGTCCTAAAATCGTCCTCATCCTGAGGCTTTGGTGTCTTTCGGCTATGTTTTTCCCGATTTTTATTCGTAAAAGCCTTTTTCTGTCCCTTCCGAGGAGGCATTCCCGAAAGTAATGCTTGATCGTTTTCAAACTCCGCTAGCTTTCTTCCTTGAGCATGATTCCAACACTTGTGAGATGGAGTAAAGCCTCTCGGCTGCCTCTGACATCTAAAAAAGCAAACAAGGATTTTTACAAAGGTTCGTTTTCATTTTCTAACTCTTTGTGTATCATTCTTCGAACGTTCAACTTAGGATTTGGTGCCGCTTTCGAACCTGGCTCTACCAGACGTACAGGTGCACTAGGAAAACACGTCATCGGGGGAAAGGCCAAGTTCCGAATTGTCGACGAGAGAGTACGATATTACGTCGCTCCAGATATTGAGACAATCAAAAATTCACCTGTAGGGAATCTTTATTTCTCTGATTAATTCCTTAGACCTAGGTTCATTACGGTTCATAGCTAAAGCCATACGTTCATAAAGGGGTCAGACTGACGAGAGCGGAAATGAAAGAGGTTTATGATGGCTCAAAACTGCTGACCGGGGAGCGGCTATTGGAATTAACAAAGCCTCGAGCGCAATCATCCGCTGTCGAAGAAGTTCCGACGAGCCGCTGACCGAGGTCAAACCAAAATTTTTCATGGTTTACCTAGCACTCCTCTCTATATATGGGGACATGATGATAATAAATGCCAGAAGAACTGAATCGGAAAAACAGGAGCCTTTACAGACACACTTTATGTAATGTCAAGACTCGATTGACGTCGCTTCAGGAATAACCTTGGCAGCGAAAAGCGGGAAACATGTTTCTAAAGTACTGAGGACAGGGTTTTTTTTGATTCGTGCGCAATAATGGATGTATGTTTACGTTAAATGTTCCCGCTTTACATGATTAATGGTTTTGGAGCTTTTCGTCATTCTCCCGATTATTCGTGTTTGTAAGACGGATGTTGTAAGGCGATGTAAGTATCTATTGACCTGGGAAAGCGCACCTCCACTTTCTTTTCAATATCTTATCTGGAATCTGTTTACAGCAAAGGTATTATTGCCATTGATGTCTGAAAAAGTTATACAGCGCTATTCCAACCTGGTCTAGGTGCAAGCGCCGAGTCCCTTGGACTTCCTGAACAGAGAAGGAACGTAAAAGATCAAGAAATCAAGAATAGTCATATCACCAAAGTACACTTATTTGCTTAAAAAGGGGTATATACGTGTCGACCAAAATGTCGGTTCTGTACGCATGCGGCATACGTGAAGAAGAAAATGTATTGGCTTGAAAAAGATGTGTGAGTATGTATACGACATGGTATGGAGATAAAATGAAACGAAAGATTCTAGTTGTTTAAAAGCGAGTTATTTGAAATTATTGGGTCTGGCATGTAGGTAAAGCCATACCCACGCGCACTCGGATCCCCAGACCAGCGCAGAGCATGTAGTGCATGTGCAGTAGAACATGGACACCGAACTGGTTTTGAATCACGTGTACTAAACAGAAATTGAGGGACCCATCGGCGGTCGCTGGAAATCAAAACGTCGAATGCGTCAATATGTACATAATATGTATGTATGAATCAAATGATGATTGACTGATTCTTAAACGAACCTTACTGTAAAAAGGCATTATGATTAGGCGGACATTAATGATTTCACTCGCCGGTCATGTAATACTAATAATGGTGATGTTTATTTCCTACAAAGAATTATAAGAGAAAAATTTTTTTGAACGCTTCGACACAGCTGGAAGTCGGGTGTAGGAAATTCTTGAAAGTGACATATATATGCCAGTGCTAGCCCATACTGATCCTTGGAGTGCCCTCGGCTCCTCATGCAATTCATTCTGGGCGAAATTCAAGTTCTCATGGTGCGTTCTTACATGTCAAGGTGTGTCTAGACGGATTGATGTGGACCGTATAATGTGCCAGTAATATCAAAGACCCATGTCTTGCCATTTGCAATTGTTTTCGTCCGCTTGAAAGCGAGAGCCAAATTTGAAGGGAAGGGGAAAGGAAGATTGTTGATTTATCGGAGAAGGATCTGCGATTAGGAAATGAAGAAGCACTGCAGCAGCTAAAAAGGTCAAGGTTGCGGAAGAATTGAGAATGGTAGTGGATAAACTCGCCTTTTTATATATAAATATACATTTGAATTAATATCACCTGGTCACCCAGTCACCAGTTCACCAGTCACGAGCATTGCATTGTACTGAATGACCACTCCTACCGTTGATATTGGCATCAACGGGAAGTCGTTCCGAACAAGTCAATTTCGCATACCTCAGTCAGAGCCAGAGATGTTCGGCCTCCATTTCGCTTGTCTACGCATTAAAATATGCAGGACCAGTCCCAGTCCGTAAGGAGTAAGGGCTGACGTTTTTGTTGTCTCATTTCTCCCCAGGAACGACAAGCGACGTGATAATTCAGTCGAAAAATGAACCAGATCATCTCCTGTCTGAACGCGAGCCCTTGTTCTCCTTGTTCTCTCGTTCTCGCGTGGTGCAGTTATGGTTCAAGTTTCCCATGGTGCTACCTATTAGTTTTCAGTGGTCCAAAACCACGTCAGAAGGGCGGCTTCGATGCCAGACGAGTCGAGTGGCAAACACGTCGTGTTTATTTATTTTTATTTTTTTCAAAAGAAATGATGGGGAAAAAGAACGGTGCGTCATTTCCTCAAGAGCGGAGGGAAGAAGAAGAGAGAAATGAACATTTCGGCGAGAGCGGCCGTGGTTAAAAGCTAAAGGTCGTGAATATACCCGCTGCCGTTTATGTCGGAAGATAAACCTAGTTTAGGTGATCGAGTGCCCCGACTTACACACGCCGTCCTCCTGGTCGCCGGCCTGATTCTTAGTCCATCGTCTTCGTGGCTTCGTCTGTTCCTTCTCATTTCACTCCTCCATGCACAACAGCGTGAACAACAATACATAATAAATATCCTCCCGCGACCTGTGATGAATTCCGTTATCCCTCAATTTTAAAACAGCAACTTCACTCGGTCCTGTCAGATCCACAGATCCCTCTACATAATAATATGGACCATAACACAGCTGTTACAACGGCCATCTCGCAAAATTCAAGCTCGGTGCCCCATAATACTAATGTCTGGAATTCCTCAAAACAATGGTTAATTGGTTTGCTTCTCGTACATAATTTTCTAATCTCTCGATACTCACCTCACTGGTGGCAGGAACACTGGCATCTCTCCGTCTATTTCGAAATATAAATCCACGAGTGATTTGAAAATCGACGCCCTGGGATTTCAACCTCAGTCCAATAGTATTATGACATCCTCCTCCACCCATCGATCTTTCCAACTCCCCGAAGCACCTCAATATGGAGATCACTACTCCGTCAGGGATATGCAAGCGCACACGCCTCATCCTCAGAATCATCTTGCATCCTTTCTCCCAACACAGCCACATGAAGGTCCCCCTCTGCTATCTCCTCCCAACCCAACCCGGTCCTTCTTTTTATCATCAGTTGTTACCATATTCATCATCGGGATTTGATATACTCAAGATGATGGCCAAAGTCGTTTCCCGTCCGAATCCCAGAATTATGCTCGGTCCAGTCGATATGTCTTGTAGTTTCGTTGTTTCAGATGCTCGTCACCCAGATAATCCAGTTTTATATGCAAGTCCGACCTTTTGTAGGCAAGTTATTAATATATTATTAATAACAATCCCCTCTCCCATAAATGTTTTCTGAAAACCGTATTTTCTTTTCTCTTGTTTTACATTTTCCCCCTACTTTCTATCGTTACTCACTAAACATAATTGCAGATTAACCGGCTATTCTGAGGCAGAAATTGTTGGGCGTAATTGCAGATTTCTTCAGTCGCCAACAGGATTAGTCGATAAAGGAGAGCCCCGTGCGCATACAGCACCAGACGCTGTACGGCATATCTATCATTCATTATTGCAAGAAAAGGAGTGTCAGGTCTGTGTAAAGAGATCTCATGGGAAAATTAAATTATTGCCTAGATTAAATCATGATCTTATAGGCAAGCCTGACCAACTATCGTAAAGATGGAAGTGCTTTCCTCAATATGGTAACAGTGATACCCGTATCAGCCGACGACAGCGACGAAATTACACACTTTATCGGCTTTCAAGTAGATCTGTCTCAACACCCTAGCGCGATCCTTCAAAAACTACGCGACGGTAGTTACATTGTAAATTATTCCGCAGTTAATCTTGGTCCAGGAGGAATTCGTGATCGTCGAGGTCGTGGAGTCAGTAATGAACTAATCCAAATGATCCGGGGTGGGAATCAAGAGCCGGTAGGAAGGGAATCTGAGCGCGCGGAAATTCATAATTTAGTGCTAGACAACACAGAAGGTTAGGCGAATCTTCCCTCTATCGAAAGTATTCAAAAATGTTTTCTTAGATTTTATACACGTACTATCTCTCAAAGGGTCTTTACTCTATGCTGCTCCTTCTATTTCTCGTGTTTTGGGGTATAACGCTCAAGAGCTTATTGGAGGGTCCATTGCAGACCTATGTCATCCTGCAGATGTAGTGCCCGTCATGCGCGAGCTAAAAGATGCGTCTTCAACTCCAATGTATCAGGTTTCACACCCTTCTTCGCGACTTGCTTTTACACCCGGTTTCCCTCAAATGTCATCCTTGCCCACCCCGCCTCCGCCACCTCCAACCTCCCTTCTCTTTAGAGCTCTGCATAAGGATGGTCATTACGTCTGGATTATTTCCCGCGGTCGTCTTCACGTTGAGCCTGGTAAAGGACGAAAGGCTGTGGTACTTGTAGGCCGGCGCGTGGATTCAGGTATTTTGGACGCGGTTATGTCGCGTACTTTGGAAACGCGGATATCTCAACCGGAGCCCTTTGGCGAAAATGGCTGGGGACTCATAGCCACGAATGGGATAATTTTGTTTGCGAACAAGATTTGCTCCCAGCGACTAGGATTTTCGGCCGTACCGACTATTGCACCAAGTCATGCCCTTTTAACAGCTAGTGCCTCGGCTCATGCGTATCACCAACATCATTACATGTCTCCTCCTGATCCTCAAATGTTTCCATTTCAAAGTCACCAACCTCACCATCAGCCTCATCATCATCAACAACCTTCATTTCAACGATCGCCTACACCTGGGGTTTCTTCTCTCATATCCCTGCAACACTGGTTGGCCGCAATATCAGTTCGCTCGTCATTTCGCCCGAAGATCGACAGGTTCTTCAGACTCTCGTTATTGCTTCGACCTCTTACGACACAAGTGTCAGAAAAATTTGCTGCCGAGTGCGAGGATGCTATCTCAACAACAACAACATCAACCAACAACGGGACGAGACAACTGTCGTCGAACTCCGTTTTTATCCATCAACACCACTCAGCTTTGAACAGGGTTTTCAATTGCGCATACCTCCATCGAGTATCATATTTGAAATGATTTTTCTCCCAGAGAATAGAGAAACGCCGGGTGTCTCTCAGAAAGTGGCTTCGATTTTCGAGTACAACTCTACCTTTATGCAAGAAAGACGGGACATATTATCAACTGATAACTCTCAGTTCTACCAACCACCTTCATCCTCTTTGGCAGCATCTTCTTCTAAATCTCAAGACTCACACCTCGATCTCGAAGCGGGCCCCGTTCGGTCCAAAATGAGCCCGCTTTACTACAGATAAGACAATCCACCGACTTCTATTCCAGTTCGCCCAAAACCATTCACTCAAACACGTCTTCTTCTCAAAAGTCAACATCGAATTCGCGGTCTCCAGTTCAAATCACAAACCCGCCCAAATATGATACCCCTTATTTCCACTACCATTGCCTATACCACAATCCCCTGCTACTCCAGGCCAAACTTGTCAAACGCCCTCCCAGTCTCCTCCACAGACTATACTCCTCTCATCACTTTCCACTTCCCCAACGTCCGAAACAAGCTGGCAATATGAATTAACTCGGTTGCGTTTCGAAAATGAGAAGATGCGGACGGAACTTGTGAGGCTTGAAAAGTTGCGAGAAAGGGCGAGGAGAGCCAAGTTTAATTCGTTTCAGATGTCGTCTCCATCCAGTAATACTAGTACCGATACTCCGATTCCCCCCTTGAAGAGACAAAGGAGTCAAGAACCGACATAGATGACAAATGCCGGGGGTAATTAGATGATTCTTTCTCTTTTGCCATGCTATTATTTTTTTCCTTGCTGTGTAATAACACGGAGGCTCCTGTAACATTTTTAGACAATTTGTGAGGCATACATTCACCCAACTTTGCTGACATGTCACTAATAGTACTGCTGAACTCATATTTTTTGGACATGTAATATCAAGATTTTGTTATCTCTCGCTTATAATAAATAATAGATTTTCGATTTGAATATTTTCAACTTTGCGTTCGCCATTGTTCCATTTTCTCCCCTGTTTTTAACAGAGCGCGGTCGAAGTGCCACAACGCCTTTTATCCGAAACTCATCCGCATCGCAGTAATTAGACTTTGTGGCTATGCGTCTAAAAAAAAGGGCTCGTGTGATAAATCTTGATATGCGGAGCAGGGGATTGTCGATACAACCAGAAAAGTGAGTGTAAGTTCATTTTGTCAAAAGGCTTTGGGATATATAAGAAAAAAATTAAAGAGCGGATTCAAGTTTCGGGAAATGAACTTCGAAATTCGGCATAACACCAATTCAGGAAAAAATATATATACAATGAAGATCACCTTAAACATGTTTGTCCCTATGTAAATGAAAGAGAAGTAGAAGTACATACATACATATACGTACAAAGCAATTGACAATTTGCAAGGACTCTCGGGAAAGGCGTCCGGAACACAGCGACCGGTGCAGTCGGTATGTAGCCATTCTTATTACAAATCACACTTCTTTAAACCAATAATTTTTCTTGGTAATAATTTCAAAGAACTATCAGTCTTCAGTGTGTTGAGAAGGTCGAATTCTGAGTTGTACGCGACTGACGCACGCAGCGTCAGTATACTAGTGATTCACTGGTTTATGAAAGGGTTTTTTTTTTATGACTAAACAATTTTGACAGCTTTCTAATGCTCCGAGTCATAATATCCGAGTTTGATTGCTTGTATGAGGCTGAGCCAGTGATAATTCGAGACTTTGGAGGCTCGGAGCTGTTGATTAGTGATTAATTGATTAGTGATTGCGTGCTTTGGAGTCACAGAAACGGAACCGACCGGCAATATTGAGAGTCCGCTTGGTCCCACAGTCAGCCAGCTCAGTCAGCAAAACCCACAGACCTATAAAAAGGAACCGAAATCCGTTCTATCCCACCAACACCTTACGATGTGAGTATGCCACCTTTTGTTCGAGTAGATATACGAGATTCGACGAGATGGAGTGTTTATGGATGGAATTTGTTGCATTTTATGCAAAATTTTGGATGGATGACCATCGATACAGACGGATGACGTTTTTCTTCAACATTTCTGATATACATTTTTGATAGATAATACCACAATAAAAATGGGTCGTCGTCCCGCCCGTTGCTACCGTTATTGCAAGAACAAGCCCTACCCAAAATCACGGTACAACCGTGGTGTGCCAGATCCGAAAGTAAATACTTCTACAGTTTTTTTTTCTCCTCCTATATCAGTCCTTACGTGCGAAATTTTTGAATTAGATCCGTATTTACGACCTTGGCCGTAAGAAGGCTTCCGTTGACGAATTCCCCTTCTGTGCACATCTCGTTTCTGATGAATACGAGCAATTGTCCAGCGAAGCTCTCGAAGCAGCCCGTATTTGTGCCAACAAATACATTACCAAGACCTCTGGCAAGGATTCCTTCCACTTGCGTGTCCGCGTACATCCTTTCCATGTTCTCCGTATCAACAAGATGTTGAGTTGTGCTGGAGCTGATAGGTATATCACGTTCTTAGAATATCTTATGATTCGGCCAAATTCTTATCATTTTTTCCTCCTAGACTCCAAACTGGTATGCGTGGTGCTTGGGGCAAGCCATACGGTACTGTCGCTCGTGTCGATATCGGTCAAATTCTCCTTTCCATCCGTTGCAAGGACAACAACGCCGCTATCGTCATGGAAGCTTTACGCCGTGCGCGTTACAAGTTCCCAGGCCGCCAAAAGATCATCGTCAGTCGTAAATGGGGCTTCACAAACGTCAACAAGGATGAATATTTGAAGCTTAAAGACGAGAAGAAGGTTTTACCGTAAGTGCAGCCACATAGTTTAGTTTAATATTCGTTGGCTTATCGTTTACGCAGAGATGGTGCCTATGTCAAATTCATTGGATACAGGGGTCCCTTAGAAGACAACCTCAAAGCTCAGCTCAAAGCTTAAGGCTTGATTGACTTGATAGGTAGCTGATTGTATTTTTCTCCCTTCTATTACCCATTCATAAACATTGAGTACAATTTTTTGTGTGAACTAACCGTGAGAAGCAAGCAATTGCCTCTTATTCACTACGTTGTTCTTTCTTCTCGGTGGACAACGGTAGGGGAAACGGGGCAAATATTAAATTACCATTGACTTCTCGAGGAAATATTCTTGACTCATGTATACTTCCTTAACGTTTGCACATAGTTAATGGGATAGACATTCTGCATTTGAGCTATCTTTAAGGTTCAATTTTTTCTCTCGCGCTATCACCGCTTAAGCATGGTAGGGTTGTGGGTGCGGAAATGCAGTGTACCACCGGCACCGCGACTAAGACTAATATGGACCATCTATATATACACCTCTGTCCCTTCTTCCCCGCAAGGTAGTCGTTTCCAGCACTCCTGACAGATAATGATACATAATACATATTGAATGTGGATGTTGCACGTGAAGCCGGAAGACTTGGCATCCGTGTCTATACATACGTTCGAATTTCTGACTCAAGTGCGACACCTGCCCGGTTCCGATTAAGGCACACGCTCATAAAAATTTGTAAAATTTTCCCGCATGATAAGCAAATTTGGTAACCACATCACAATCAACCCTGCTACTGAAAGATAAAAGTATTTAAAGGTATTTATTAATACGAAAAACGTAAATTCAGCCTTTCAAACCCGGCTTTTACTTCTTTGTGCTTCTCGGTCATGTTCGCAAGAGCAGGAATCTGCTTGGAGCGACCTTTGGCTTCCTGCGTACAGGAACTGCTGTTTTCTCTGCCAGTTGTAGCGCTTGTAGCTGTTTGGATTATCTGTAGTCTCCCAATACCTTGGCCGGCGTTCATCCGCAAACCACTCGCTTGGCTAGCATCACCTTTCTTACCGACGCTCACTGTCAGCGAGGCCGAACAATTAGATGTCCAATTCGCTCAACAAGACGCGTCCCAACGTGGCGAGTCTTCTGCTAAAGTTACTGAACTAGTTGTTTCTGTTTCGCGGTGGCGGGCTGCTCTTCTTATCGCCTTTTCCGGTATAGAACTGGCTGGGTGGTCAGCAATAGCTGTATATAACCTCGTTCAGTTCATTCAACACAACCAAGACATTCCCTTCAGTTTCTTTCCGTGGACGCCATTCTTAGTCACGTTCACGTGGGCTTATTCGTTCATTCGCACTTTGCATCGACCACCTGTTACACCTCCATATGATCTTTTCATCCTCTACATCCTGTATCTTTCCGAAGGTGCCTACAGCCTAGGGTATACGCTTTATGCAAGCTCCACATATGGATTACCTTTGCCCTCCGATTTAGAGCTAACAGCAACGGGGATCCATCTGGCTATACTATTGTCCCTCTTATTGGTGATATTCAGTCTACCCTTGAACGTCCGACGGTTTCAAGTGGACTCAGATAATAAGGTAAATCTAGATGCGATTCATAAATACAGGAAAAGACTAAAAAGATGGTTTTTTGAGCTTACACCGACTCCCGAGGACTACACCTCCTTGGCCGGTTGGGCTTTGTTCATGTGCGTTTTCTCTTTCAGACAATTGACCAAGTTTACCAACTGAAACACCTTACAGGGGTCAATCCGCTGGTCAGCTTCGTAAGTGTTCGTTCTTGGACGTAGCTAATCATCGTCTAAACTTCATAAACCAGAGAAATATAAAAAGACTCGAGTATGTTGTCTATCAACTATTCCCCAGAGAACGGTGTTAATAGTATCATTTCAGGGATGAGGATGTTTGGGACCTATCTTCAACTCTCAAAACACGTCCAAACTTTCACATTTTTACGCAAACGCCGTAAGCATTGCTTCCTTGCCGTTTCAAAGGGTTTCAATAACGTTCTGTGCAGAGGTTCCCGGTTACTCTGGCGACTTATCCGCGCAAATTCCATGGACATAATCATCGACTTTGTTCTCACAGAAGTCAGCATGATATTTGATTTCGCTGGACCTTTCTTTTTACAGTATGTCAACGTATTCTTATTCGCACACAAACTCACACAGATCTCAATTATCCCAAAGACGCATTTTAGACGAACTGGAGTACCCAAAAGAAGGGTCACGCCAAAGGTTGTATATTTACGCTACCCTCGGCTTCCTTGCGAACTGTGTTAAAGTAAGTGAACAAACTCGTTGGCTGGCCTTTAATAGTGATTATCTTTTTATCTATAGGCTGAGGCAGATTTACAACATCTGTGGTACGGACGAAGGTACACTCTTATTCCGTTCAAAAACAAACCAACAAGCTTTTAATCCTCCATTTTCAGAGCTGCGTCTCGTATCGGATCACAGTTAAGTGCAGCTGTCTACGATAAGGCTACGAATCGTTGACCCAAGTGGGTCTGTCGACAAAAAAGCGGAGGAGAAACAACAAGATAAGGCTGACAAGGCTGATGATAAGAAAGACAAGACTACCCCTGCAAAAGATGCCGAAGAAGATGAATCTGGAGCCTCTGTTGGCAAGATCGTGAATATCATGGGTATTGACGCGTGCGACATTGCCTTTCTGAATAATGGCTTCTTTTCAATAACCTTGTTCTTAGTCGTAAACTCCAAGATCAAGTTATTACGATGTCTATGTTATACGTGAGTCTTCTTGGATCGCCAAGGTCTTTTTCCAAACTGACTTTCTCACTTAGAGTGCACCTTTCCAACTAGTGCTGTCCTGTATTTATCTATACAGGTGGGTTGCTTTACTGTGGATTTAAGATCGATTACTTATATATATACTCAGTCTATTAGGGTGGTCAGCCTTTGCTGGATTTTTGCCCCTTCTGCTATCGGTTCCCTTGTCCAAGTTGCTGGCCGATGCCGTTTCTCGAATCCAAAAGAGTTTGATGTCGGCCAAAGACAAACGTATGAAGCTGATTGATGAAATGTTTGGTTCGGTTCGTTTGCGCCTGCATACTGACTACTGGACAAAGCGGCTTACGGAATATTTAGGTCAAATTCATCAAATTTTTCGCTTGGGAGGAGAAATGGATTGCAAAGATTATTGCAGCGCGTATGGTAGAGATGAAGTTTTTAAGGCAAGGTAGTAGACTTATACTTCGAGAAGTGGTCGTTATTACTAACGTTTGTGCTTAGCTCGTTTGGTCAATGTCTTGTACAGTCTTCTCTGGGTTATTGTGCCAAATATGGTCTCCGTTCTCTCATTCCTAGTGTTCATCCTGAGTGGTCATAAACTCACTGTCTCTGTGGCGTTCACTGTATGTCAAAATTGTCCTGTTTATATAATTTGATTATCTATTAAATTATCCACAGGCTATCAGACTGTTCGATATGCTCCGTCAACCCATGGGTATTCTTCCTTACGCACTGATAACATTTAGTCAGGTTAGTTATTCGCTTTCTTTTCTTTTCTTGATAACTTAAAAGTAGTCTCATAGACCAAAGTCAGCTTGGGTCGTCTCGCTGAGTTTTTCAATGTCGAAGAGGTTCCTGATAATGTTTTTACCCCTGCTCGTCCTGTCAGCAAAGACCCGCAAGAGCTTTTAATTGAGAAAGCCAACTTCAAGTGGTCGTCTACTGATAAAAAAGCAGAAACAGACAAGCCTGCTCAAAAACCCTCGCACACACTTTCGTCAAGCGAGGTTACTGTCGTAGGAGATGCCGAGTCCGTAACCGCATCAACCTCAACGAGAACTGTTGTTGGTGGTGGGGAAGCAACATTCGAATTGCGAGACATTACTATCAAATTAGCGGAAGGAAAATTAACTGTAAGTTTACATCGTACCTGGTAAAAATTCAAAGATTTCTTATTTGTTTCGTATAGGTCGTGACGGGTCCGACTGCTTCCGGCAAGACCGCCTTGTTGGTGAGAATATCGTTTTCCTTGCGTTACTTGAACCTCCTCACCTTTATCCCATCGTATAGTTGGCCTTTCTCGGAGAGATGAACCAGGTCTCTGGAACTGCTATTATACCGAAAAACCCATCGATTGTTAATGAACATGGTCTTCGTAACTCCATTTCATATGCTGCTCAAACTCCTGGCTTCAACAAATGAGCATCAAGGTTTAATCGTTTGTCTCTCGCTTTTACTTATCCTCATTGACTGTCATTGTTAGGATAACATTATCTTTGAGTATCCTTTTGATAAAGAGCGTTATGACGCTGTCGTTGAAGCTTGTGCATTGAAGCCTGATTTCCGGGCTCTTGAGGATGGAGACATGACCGAAATTGGTGCTAAAGGTGTATCCTTATCTGGAGGTCAGAAAGCTAGGTAATGAGTGTACCGATGTGCTCGCGAAGACGATTAACCATTATTTCAGAGTCGCTCTTGCACGTGCTGTTTATGCACCTACCCAATATGTTGTTTTGGATGATATTTTCAGGTAAAGTTATTCACCCTTCATGCCAAGGCTTATTTCAACTGAGTAACAAATTTAGTGCTGTGGTGAATACAAATCATTCGTACCTTTATTTCAAAAACCAAACATCTTTTAGGATAGTCACACAGCTAGGTTTTTGTTCGAGCGACTCCTCAAGGGTTCTTTGTTGGCTCATCGTACTGTGATTTTGGTTACGCACCATGTTGAATTGGTCCTTCCTGGTACACACTATCTCATTCAGATGTCCGGAGGTAGGATAGAACACCAAGGGACAGTAGCTGACCTTAAGCAGCGGGGACTCTTGGATTTAATTGCACACGATCCATCAATCCATTCAGAAGAAGAAAGAGAAAACAGAGAAAGTAGTTGACGCTGCTGATCCATCCCAAAGTGATACTGGTCCGGCGAAACAAGCCAGGAAGCTTGTTGAGGAGGAAGAAAGATCAGAAGGAAGAGTCAAATGGTCCATATATAAGACTTTCATGAAAGCTTCGTAAGTATTCATTTCGACGCATATGGTATAAAGTGTGATTATGTTGGCTATAGATCGTACTGGACTTGGGTTGCCGTGTTGGTTCTTATCGTTTTGACAGAAGCTTGTGAGATAGGAACCAGAGTTTGGATGAGTATCTGGGGGACAGTGAGTGACACGTCTATTGCTCGAGTTTCTTT